>JANAVB010000599.1:12824125-12879125 GCA_029216955.1 Iris pallida
TATATACTATATATATATATATAATATATAGATATATATATAATAATATATATATATATATATATAGAGAGAGAGAGAGAGAGAGACACACACACACAACACATAATATATATATATATTATTATATATATATAATATATATATATATATCAACTTCCTTACGGGATAACTTACAGGATTAATTACGGGACAGTTACGGGAGCTCATACACGTTTTTCTTCCAAATTTCTATACTTTAAAAAAAATATAAATCTTCCCCTTTTAAACCAATCTATCTTTATCTTAAGTAAACAAATTCTATCCATCTGTTTAATTTTTAAAGTAGATATGACCTTTTTTAAATATAGATAGATGAATTTATTTTTATTTTCCAAAAAATAGATAGATTTGTTTGAAAAAATAATCTATCTTTCAAAACAAAAATATTTTCAAATATTAGTTTTTAGTGTTAGTATTAATACTAATTTTCAATGTTAACTTTAGTGTTAATGTTAATGTTAATTTTTATTGCAAATTTAAATGTTAATTTTAGTGTTAATTTTAATTTTAGTTTTAGAATTAATATTAAAATTCTAAAACATAAAATAATACTAAAACTAACATTAAACCTAACATTAACATTAATATTAATATTAACATTGACATCAACATTAACATTAACATTAACATCAATATTAATATTAATATTAATATTAACATTAATATTAATTTTAAAATTTTAATTAATATTAACAATAAAATTAATATTGTTAAATATAGATTTGTTTTTAAAGATAGATTTAATTTTTATTGATTTGCATTGAAAGATGAATAAGATAGATTATACATGTGATACTTTTACGAAAAGATTTAGATGTAAGTATTAATTTATATTTAAATATATTTGTTCTTTAAAAAATATTATTTGTTATATTTATTTTTTAGAAAATATTAAAAAATTTAGAGAAAGCGAGAGACACGTATGTTTGTTTTCTTCCTTTTTGAAAGGAATTTATTTTTAAATTATCCCATAACTTTGTCCCATAATTTATTCTCATATAGGAAGAAGGTTTTTTTTAAGGCGGTTATATATTTATATATAATCCGGATCAAAAGCCAAGTCCGTGAAGCCCTCCCACACACCCCCACCCCACCCCCACCACCATCTCGGGGGCCCGCATGCGCACCAGCTCGATATAACAGTCGAGGACGATAGGTCTCCCGCGAGACTCTGGATCCGGACACATATATAATATATATATATATATATATCTATATATATATATATAATATATATATATATATTATAATATAATATATAAAAGAAAATATATAATATATATATTATATATATATATATATATATATATATATATATATATATAGATATATATATATTCTTATATATATTATATATATATATATATATATATATTATAATATATAATGGGCTTGCAGCCTACCTTATGGTACATTTCCGTTATATTTAACGGTATATATATTATACAATTCCGTTCTAATGGACTTGAAAAAAAAAAAAAAAAAAAAAATATATATATATATATATATATATATATATATATATATATATATATATAAAATATATATATTTTATATATATATATATTGTTGTGATATAGCTCAAGTGGCAAAGTGTTTGTTTTGCATATGCAAATGACCTCTAGCCTAGTGGTTAAGAGAGATGTATGCGGCCCGAGTGGTCAGGAGTTCGAATCTCAGTGGGAGCGATTCCAGAAAACAATTTACCGGATTCCAATATATATATATATATATATATATATATATATATATATAGTCCGCGGGGTCGTGGCCTGTTGGTAGCGACGAGGGTCCCCGGGCCACGGGTTCGAATTCCTCCTTAGGCGCACGCGCCTAAGCTCTAGTAAAAAGGACACCCAAAAAAAAAAAAAATATATATATATATATATATATGTTCGAAAAAACTTCAAAACACAACCCCAAATTTCAAGTAAATTCTAGACAATCAATACTTACCCCCCCCCCCCCCGCCCACGTCCATGGACGACAAGCTTAAATCACTCGACTCCGGCTCGAGTCCTCTTCACAACACGCCGCAGCCACCTCCCGAGCCGAGGGCCCATTGCCGATGGTCGGCTTGGCTGTCGCTGGGGACGGCTCGTCGAAGCCGAGGCGGCCACGTCGGCTAGGTCCATCAGGGGTGCTTAGGTCGGGAGGCGCGGGGCGGCTTGGGAGCTGTGCAGTCCTATGGAGAGAGTTCTGCTCGTGGCCATCGTCGTGGCGGCAACGACGGCTAAGGAATCGGGGAGGGAGGAGAGGATTGCTCAGCTGCAGAGATCGGTGGATATCAGGGGTGACGTGTTGCTGAGTACGCAAATGAAGCTGGAGGACCTGTGCGAAGAAATGAACTCCAACAATGAACCTAAGAAAGCAAACGAGTTTTGTGTTACCGACAATGAGGTTATCGGGATGGTGAACAGTAAATGTGAGATGTACGAGATGGGTGTTGCGGAGCGGGAGGAGCGCCGTATGTCAGATCTCTTAAACTTTTCGAGTGTAGCCTCTTCGGTTGATATTCAGCTAAGCACATCAGCGCAGGAGCAAGATTTCTACAATCTTTGAAAGGAATGTGAAGAGAAGGATGCTGCCATAAAGGAGCTAACAGCTGCTGTGTAGGATACAAAGAGGATGATATCACAAAAGAGGATATTTGATTTAGTGGACTGAATAAACAACTTTGTTTTCTTGCTTGATTTTTTTTTTCACTCATCAACCATTTGCTTACATAGCTATTTATAGGACTCAAGATACATCAAGATGCATTAACTACAATGAACATGACTCTTAGGTTTTCTAGATTCATTCATGCATGCAACAATGAACTTTGACTCTTCCTAATGAATTTGACATTCTAGATACATCCATGCATGACAAATTTTGGTTTACATATCCAACAATGCCTCCCGTAAACCAAATTTGCTTTTGACTCCTAAAGCGTCGATATTTTTCTTGAAGGCTTGTCCTCCTAGAGATTTTGTAAATACATCTGCAAGTTGTTCTTCAGTTCTGCAATATTCGATGTTAATTTCTCCTTCATGAACAAGCTCCCTTAGGAAGTGAAATCGCATGCGAATGTTTTGTCCTTCCATGTAGTACTGGATCCTTTGAGACAGAGATAGCAGATTTGTTGTCACAACAAATTGTTGTTGGTCCTTCTTGCTTGAACTTCATGCTTTCTAGAACACCTTTTAGCCAAATACTTTGGCAAGCTGTAGAAGATGCAGCAATATACTCCGCTTCTGTGGTAGAAAGTGCCACAATTGGCTGCTTCTTTGAACTCCATGAAATTGCTCCGCTGCCAAGGTTGAAGACATAACCAGAAGTACTCCGAGAATCATCAATACTTCCTCCCAAATCACTGTCAGTATAACCGACAAGTTTGACAGGAACATTAGCTTGATAGAAAATGCCATAGTCAACAGTTCCCTTGACGTACCGTAATATTCTTTTGGCCGTTTCCAATGATTAGAATAAGGCTTCTCTATGAATCGACTTACCAGACTTACTGCATACACAATATCTGTTCTTGTGGCAGTCAAGTACATCAAATTTCCAACAAAACTTCGGAACATAGTGGAATTAACAAGCTTGCCTTCACCATCTTTACTTAATTTTATTCATGCTAGGCATGGAGAGGAGACTGGATTTGCATTCTCCATCTTAAACTTCTTCAAGATTTCTTTTGCATAACTTTCTTGTGAAATGAAGATACCTTTCTTGTATTGATGAGCCTCAATGCCAAGAAAATGGTGTAGTTCTTCCAAATCAGTCATTTCAAATTCTTTCATCATGAAAAGCTTGAATTCCTTCAGCATTTCCATATTATTTCCTGTGAAAATAAGATCATCAACATAAAGACTTACTATAATAAAGCTTCCATCTAATCTTTCTTTTGTGTAAAGAGTGTGCTCATATGGACACTTCTGAAATCCATGCTTCTCAAAATATAAGTTGATACAACTGTACCAAGCCCTTGGAGATTGTTTAAGGCCATATAATGCTTTCTTCAATTTGTAGACTTTGTCTTCTTCTCCTTTCTTCACAAAACCAAGAGGTTGCTCAAGATAAACATCTTCTTCAAGGATGCCATTTAAGAATGCCGACTTCACATCCATTTGGAATATTTTCCAACTGTTTTGAGCTGCAAGAGAAATCATTAGTCTAACAATTTCAATTCTTGAAACAGGTGCAAAGACTTCTGTGTAGTCTCCTCCTTCCTTCTGTTTGTATCCTTTTGCTATAAGCCTTGCTTTGTACTTGTTGGTTGAGCCATCGGGATTCTTCTTGAGTTTGTACACCCATTTCACACCAATGGGTATCTTGTGTGGTGGAAGATCTGTGAGCTCCCACGTATCATTCTTCTCAATGGACTTTATCTCCTCCTTCATTGCTTGTCTCCAAGTTTCTTCCTTATTTGCATCTTCAAATGAAATTGGATCTTCTCCTGCAAAGAAAGCAAAATAGACAGTATCATTTTATTCTACTTGCTCAGTTGAGTCATAAAGTTCTTGTATACTTCTCATTTTTTAGGAGGTCTTTGATGCACATCTTCTCTTGGTGGAGTTGGAGATACACTTTCGGTTTGAGAGTCAACTTCTTTACCATCTTCTATAAGAGTATGAGTTGTACTTGTAGCACCTTCATAGGTTGAAGCTTTGTCAAATCGAACATCTCAACTGATTACAATCTTCTTTGTTGCTGGATTGTATAACTTGTAGGCTTTACTTCTTTCACTATAGCCAACAAATATACACTTTTCTGCTTTGTCATCGAGCTTGGACCTTATAGCATCAGGAATGTGTGCATAGGCAATGCTCCCAAAGATTCTTAAGTGTTGAACACTTGGCTTTACTCCGTACCATGATTCACGAGGTGTGATGTTCTGTAAACTCTTCGTAGGTGATCTGTTTATTAAGTAAACAGCACACGAAACAGCTTCTGCCCATAGAGCTTTGTCCACCTTCTTTCTACTGAGCATGCATCTCACCAAATCCATAATGGTGCGATTCTTTCTTTCACAAACACCATTTTGTTGTGGTGTATATCTGGCAGTTAGTTGATGCTTTATTCCATGATCTCTACAAAACTTTTCAAATTCATTTAAAATATATTCACCACCACGATCAGTTCTCAAAGTTTGTATGTGAAGACCAGAAAAATTTTCAACTTCAACTTTGAAATCTTTAAAGGCTTGAAATGTATCAAATTTTTCTTTTAGAAAATAAGTCCATAATTTTCTTGAGTAATCATCAATGAAGGAGATGAAATATCGATTACCTCCATGAGATGTAACTTGCATTGGTCCACATAAGTCTGAGTGAACAATTTGAAGTGGTTTCTTGGCTCGACAAGTGGATTGCAACGAAAATGTAGATCTATGAAGCTTTCTGATTTGACAATCTTCACAAACATCATCCGAGGAATAGATTTGAGGCAGCCCTTTGACCATCTTCTTTGCCACTAACTGCTTCAAGCTTCCATAATTCAAATGACCAAACCAGTCATGACATAGTTTGGAGCTTCTACCATCAATGCTACTGAAACATGACAAGTTAGTGGTCTGTAGTGTTAGAGGAAACAGATTATTTTCTGCAATAGCAATTTTTGCAACAAGTTGATTGTTCTTCGACAAGAAACAAGCATTGTTTCTGAAGTGAATATCAAACCCTTTTCTTAAGAGATGACCTGCACTTAGAAGATTGCTTTTTAGTCCTGGGATGTAGTATACATCTCCCATCTTCTCGATACTTCCAGATCTTGTTTTGAAAGCAATTTCACCAACGCCTTCTATTTTGTATGCTCTGTTATCACCAATCTTTACTTGGCCATGGTCAGCTTTTGTTAAGCTTGTAAATAAATTTTTATTTTCTGTCATATGCTTGCTAGCACCGCTATCAAGATACCACAAATTATCCAGGTTATCACCATGACAAGCAAGCAACAAAGTGTCTTGATGGTTACCTTGTGCTTCATGAACGTAGCCTACTTCTTTTTTCCAGCATTCATTGATAGTGTGGCCTGGTTTGTGGCAATAATAGCATTCAAAGTAGCCACGACCTCTTCCTCTTTGATGACCACAACCTCGTCCTCTTTGTGAGCCTTTTTGTAAGTATCTGGAGTTGAAGTTGTCTTCTTCTTCATTTTGGTTATTATTGGAATAACCTCTTCCTTTGCCATGAAAATTTGTACTTCGTCCTCCGAAATTATTGCCTCTTCCGTGTCCACGGTTCTGAGAAGAACCACGGCCTCCCGTAGACGCGACATTGGACTTGAGAGCTTGATCGGGCTGAGAAGAAACACTTTGCGGACATCTTTTGTTAATTCGAAATTCATGAGCTTCTAATTTTCCTTGTAAACTTTCCAAAGACAGAGATGCAAGATCTTTATTTTCTTCAATAGCAACTACAACATGATCATATTTACTTGGTAGACTTCGAAGAACTTTTTCAACAACTTTTTGAGTTTCTAAAATTTCTCCATTTGAACTCATTTGATTCATAATAGAGTTCACTTTTGTAAAATATTCTTCAATCTTTTCATTATCTTTCATTTCTAGCTTCTCAAATTCAGCCCTTAGAGCTTGCAAGCGTACCTTTTTTACTTAATCTTGGCCAGAATATGTTGTCTCAAGAATTGTCCATGCCTCATGGGAGCTTTTTGCCTTGGATATTCTCTCGTAAACTGGAATTTCAATTGCTTGATAGATTTGGAAGAGCGCCTTCTTGTCCTTTTGTCTCTTATCCTTCAACACCTTTTTTGTGCTTCGGATAGTTGGCCTTCATTTGTTGGTTGCTCTACTCCTTCTTCAACGGCACTCCATAGATCTTGAGATTCAAGGCATAGCTTCATGAGATTGCTCCAATAGTTATACTTTTCTCCATTGAAGCGAGGCACAAGAGAGACAAGGTTGTTATTTGAGGTGGACATTTTTTTGGCTCTGATACCACTTTGTAGGATACAAAGAGGATGATATCACAAAAGAGGATATTTGATTTAGTGGACTGAATAAACAACTTTGTTTTCTTGCTTGATTTGTTTTTTTCACTCATCAACCATTTGCTTACATAGCTATTTATAGGACTCAAGATACATCAAGATGCATTAACTATAATGAATATGACTATTAGGTTTTCTAGATTCATTCATGCATGCAACAATGAACTTTGACTCTTCCTAATGAATTTGACATTCTAGATACATCCATGCATGACAAATTTTGGTTTACATATCCAACATGCTACTCATGAATCTAGCATTTCTGGGTCTAATAGGATTTTAGAGTTGGAAGAGGGCATAAGAAGGAAGAACATAGTTATCACTAAGCTGAAGAAGGATATGGTGGTTTTGGAGCAGAAGGTTATCCAGCTAACTAGGCAGCAAAGACCTTCCACAGCATTAAATGCCGAGACCACCAAGCTTCCAGCAATGGCAACTAATCTTCTTTATGACATGAGTAGCTCTAGCCTTTCATCTTCGGATTCTCATTCTCCAGTTGAGCGTAGAGTTCATCTAACCCAGGCTGCAACTAAGAACCAGATTCACTCCTCAACAAAGTCACTTAGGGTCTGCTTGGTAACGGTGTTTTCACCGATTTTGGGGTGTTTTTGAACCGACCGTTTATGAAAACTCCTGCTTGTTAATTTTTTTGAGGTATTGATTTTGGTCGGCTCAAAAACCTTCCAAAACCGGTGTAATGTATTTTTGGGTGGCTTTATAAACACCCCAAATCGATGAGTTTTGAGCGGCTCTATTTTTTTATTCCATTTATATCCTCAAAAAAAAAAAAAATATATATATATATATATATATATATATATATATATATATATATATATATATATATATATATATAATTATAACTACTGATACCCTTCCCTATTTAATCTATTCATGTAAAAAAATTCAGAACCGCTCGTTAGTGAATTACCAAGCATGGATTGGACTGGTTTAAAAGCCGCTACTTAAAAACCACCCAAAATCGGACCCCTCATAACCGCTCATAACCGGTACTCTAAAAACACCTCATAACTGTTACCCTTACAATTGCCAAGCAGACCCTTAATTGCTCGAAAACATTGTCCAGTAAACTCCCAAAGCAGAAATCTACAAACCTCGATAAAGAGAGCTTTACTATCAACATAAGTATATTTTGATTGATACTTCAAGACAGAAACCATTGGTGTCTTCTAGTGGAGAGCAGAAGAGAAGGCATAATCCGCAGGAAACAATTGGCATTGCTCTACAAAAAGAGATGGACTTGAACTCAATATTAGCATGAGGACTTAGATGCTGATTGTTCGACCTTCAACGAATTTGGGATTGATGAAGTGTGAAGCCCATGATTTATATTATTTAATTTGCATGCTTCATATTTGTTTTGTGAGCTTTTATTGTTTTAGCCCAATAACTTAGCTACCCAAGTCCAACCCACTTAACTTAACTTGCCCATTCCTCCACTCACCCATGTTCTCTCTCAGATCTCCTCATCCTGCGGACCACCTCGTCCTTTCTTCTTTCTTCACGTACAAACTCTTAGAAAAATCAGAAACATCACAAAAGCTTTATTTTCCAACCATCACAAAACTTCCATAACTTTCTACTCCCTCCACCAAAATCTAATCTGAGATAACCAACGCGTCCGTCTCGCCATCCCTGTCATTTCCAGACCGCTCACCCCCTTCTTCCTCGGGCCCGAACCCGTGCCCGCACCGACGGTCGCCGTCGCAGCCGCTCGCGCCCCCTCGCTAGCCCGCCCGTCAGCCTGCCGGTCGGCAACAGCCGGCAGCGGTGTCTGCGTTGTGCCGTCTGTGCGTGCCCGTCACGGCTCCCCGTGCGTCCGCACGCTCCGATCGGCACCCCGCACACGTGTCCGTCATTCCGTCGACGTCCCGACGCTCCGATCCGAGCCCGATGCGTCCCCTCGGTGCTCCGCCTCCATTTTTGGTATATCTCTGACTCATAAACTTTCTCTTCCATATACAGAACCTTTTCCATGTTCCGGCCAATTGGCAGAATGAAGCTCTGCCAATTGAATAGTTACATTATTTAATTGTGTATTATTGTATAGGTTCTTTCATTAATTAATGTATTAGTTATTAGTTATGGAACTATAGAAATTAGATTAATAACGAATAATTAGTGTATTGTTAATTTTTAACAAATATTAGTATTATAAATTATTAGGGTGTAATAAATGGTAGCTTAGTTTATTTTGATTAATTGTCACCTTTGGTTATTTATTAATAAGAGAATTTAATTATTGGTAACAAATTAGTAATCATATTTCTCTATAAGTAAGTATTCATAATATTTGTTTTTACCAAATAAATAGTTAAATTGAGATTTTACTATTAAAAGAGATTTACTTACTAATTATTGCAAGGAATGATTTTTAGAAAAAAGATTTCTAATTAAAAATATTACGTTCATTATATATATAGTTTTAATTATAAATTATTTATTTTATTAAAAAAGATAATATACTTGGTTTTAAAATAGTTTTGGTGGTAATAGTCAGAAAATGTGTACTTTGGCTTATTAAGAGATATGAAAAAATGAGATTATTATTATAAATGTTTTTACTAGCTAAAATAATTAGTTTTATAAATAAAAAGAGTATAAAATTCTTTTAATGTTATAATACTTATTATTGAATTAATTTGGACAGCATAAGAATCTTAGTAATAATAACCGAAAAATAATTTCTAGTTAACTAAAATATTAAAAATATTAGTTGGAGGAAAATCATAAATTTGGTAAAATATTAAGTTATTAAATGCGGTTAAAATATTACTTTCCTTATTTTGTGAATAATAGTCAAAAATAGATTTTTAGTAAAATCATATTTTCGCGTAATTGGTAATCACATAAAAATACTAATTTCTATATTACGATTAAATAATTATTTTCTTACCCTTAATTATTATGGTAAAAATATGTATTTTTACTAAAACGATTATTTTTTCACTTAGTAATAATCAATCAACATATTCTTAAAATATAAATATTTTCTATGTTAATAACAAAATTACATTATTTTTAACCCGACCAGACTTAGCCTTAATTACTAGTTAGCATTGTCCTTAAGGATTGGAGTGTAGTTAGTTCTAGCTGCTAAATCTGGTATTACAATTATTGTATGTTCGGATTCCTAAACCCTAGCAGTTACTTTTTACTTGTTACTTCCACGTCAGGGATACACCCAAGGCAAGTTTCATATCCTTCATGTCTGCGTTTTATTTTAATTAAATGTATGCATCAGTAGATTCATGTATTGTAACGACACTGATTCACATTGGATCCCTCTCGGACTCCACATTGATTGATGGATTGATTAATTGTCTCATTGACTTATTGACTCGGGGATTGATTGGGGGAGCAGTATAACGTCTATGACCAAAGCCATTTTAACTGATTGCTACTCTCGTGCTACTGCACAGGTGTGTTGAGCCGTACCGTATACTGTCGTTTTGGCCAGAATATTAGTATACATATTGCCTCTATCCAGCCGGTCACAGATTCTGTATATACTCAAAGCACTATTATAGAATTGCATCATTATAGCTTTTTGAATATTGCATGTTGTCTTTTTATTATTATTTAGCAAAAAATATATAATGCTTTTAAACTGTCTCGTATTTCATTGGTTATTATTAAGAATGTTAGATATGGAAATATGTTTCTTGCTCCCTCCTGACTGAAAACCCAACATTTTTAGGTGACTGTGACGACGAGGATCTCGTATTTGCCTCTTACTACGGGCCTGGTCCAAACCCTGACGAGGTAGCTGAACCAGATCAGGGAGCCACAGAGTTTTAGTTGCACTTTGGACTAGTTTACTTCCCTTTTTTTGCAAATAAAACCATGTAAAATTGAATGCTTGTTTATTTGTATTTCTCATTTCAGACCAGTTTTCAGGTTAATGAAATGTTTTTCTTTCTGTTTTAGTTTTGTCTGCTTGTGTTTACTGCTTGATACAGCTTACTGTCGCCGTCTCACAACGGTGCAGGCTGGACATGATCCTACTGGACCTATTACATTACGATCGGGTCGCGACATGAAAACTATGACCAGGACTTGCATGTGGAGCCGGTGCTCGTAGAGGACGCACCGCCTGTAGTGACTTAGATTAGCTATACTTTGACTGGATTTGTATTCCAGCTTGATACTTTGGGTCTGTAGAACTTATTTGGAATTGTATTATGTCTTTAAATTCTGAACTTGTGTTTATGACTTTGCATCTATTTCAGACTATCTATTTCATCTTTATCTCTATTTTTTTATTTTATATATATATATATATATATATATATATATATATAAATATAAATTCCGCTCTAATGGGCTTGCAACCTACCTTATGGTACATTTTCGTTATATTTAACGGTAGATTCCGTAGGTATATTTACTACCACTACCAAACTAAGTTATAATGGCGACAAAATTAGCGACTCCAGATAAATACGTCGCTAAGTTTTGTGCTTTTAGCGACGTTTTATATAAACGTCGCTGAACGTCACTATCAGCGACGTTTGAGCGACAGTTAGCGACACCATTTATGTTTTGGACAACTGATGGCGCATACTAGTCGCAAAACGTCACTGTTTTTTTTATTCAGCGATGTTTAGCAATGCCACTTTTATGACGTCACCAGGTTTTAATAAATAGCGACGGTTAGTGACGTCTTTAAATGACGTCGCTAAAACATTTCATATAGGGTTCTGGCTCGATCGATTTTTCATTTTTTTCACCCAAAATTTTCTAACCTCCCGCTCGCGGCGACCCCCTGCCCGACGACCCCATTCCTCCGACGACTCACTCCCTCTGACGACCACCCAACCAGTCTCCTCCGCTGCTGCTCCAGCCCGGCGACCCCGACCCAACCCCAACGCTGTGTCGGTAAACCCTAACCCTATCTCCCTTTTTCTGATACGACACAGACACGACCCTTTGACACACACGTGGGGGTAAACCCTAACCCTTACTCATATAGGGTTCGTCGAGCTTGGGTCCCCATGGACCTATGCATCAATTGGGGGTTCGAATACCAGAGCTCATGCTCGACAAAATAATTAGGTATTACTTGATGTTCCTTTGCCGACCATCTCACGTACGACATTCAAAGCAATGCCTACAAACCCAACTTTTTCCATGGACTCATAAGTAATAAATTCCACATCCATGTTCATTTTAGACTGCATTTTTACATGTTCGATCTATTTTACATCGGGACTACACGCTAAGAGCAACAATCATATATAATTATATATATGTTTGAGTCCATAAAAGACATTTGTGAGGCTCGTACGTGTTATATTCCTCTCACATGCTTAACTAGATAATCTCTAACTCGACATGCAAATGAATAAAAAGATGTAGTCCAAATAATATAATATTTGTTATGCTATGGTTTTGATTGTTTTTAGATTAACTTTCTTCTTCGTAGACAAACAAATTTCGATAAATATGAGGGAAGCAAGAAATCTACTTAAATGGTCACAAATTAGTCACTAAATTAGCTTGGAGTACTCTTTCTATGGTTGTAGATATTGTTTTGATTCAGTTATATTTAAATGGTATAATCATATTAACAAACCAAGTTTTAATTTGAATTTGAGTTGACCACAATTTAGATATACTTATCTCTAATTTGGATAAGTGTTCCATCTCTTCTGGATATGTATCTATCTCTTGGATATTTTAACAACTTGATCATTTCCAATTAGATGGATAAATTTTCGTGTAGAAACCTTTCAAAGCATCTTCTTATAGTACTTGCATACCGCACTCTACACAGACAATGCATCCCGAGTAATACTACTCAGTTAGTTTAATTACTGAAAAAAGATATGTTTGTAATAGAACCATATCGTTGTCAATCATGTTCAGCAATAAGTATAGGTAACTTCAAGATAGGAATTGTTTTACCTATGAGTATAGGTGATGGCTTTACCTAGAGTGACTAGGTAATATATAGGTTTAGGAAGCCTATAGGTTTAGGTAATGGGTTGACACATGGGTATGGGAGATACCTATGTTGTAGTGTATGGGGTATTGAGTTTGGGTATTAGTTTTTACTAGAGTTAAGGATAGGCTAGTGTATAGGTAATTAGGTAAATAGGTCATAGTAATGGTTTTACCTATGTGAATAGGATATTGGTAGGGCAAATACATAGGGTATTAGCCTAGTATAGACTAGAATACCTTGGTAAGGCAACGTATGGCCCTAAAAACCTAGGTGTGACCTAGTTTGACCAAGTTTGGCAAGGTATTGACCCAGTTGTCCTAGTGTGACCTAGAAATGACTTGGAGACCTAGAATTGACCTAGTATATCATGTTTATGATTCCAAAACACCAATTGACATTAATATTCTATATTTAGGTCTTTGAGGTACCGTATCGAATATTGTTGACATTTCACACTACCAAAATAAGTCAAATCAACGACGAAATAAGTCAATCCTAGAGTGTATAGAGTGAGCCTCCCTACTTCTTTCTCATTCGGATCATTCAGTCGACTATTCCGCATCATAGGATATCTACCTCAACCTCACCCTAGAGAAGTATAGAAATATTAATGTTAACCAAGGTTCACAGTAAAGAGAGAGAAAGAAACTACATAGGATACATCATATCTATTACCACTTGTTGTATCATGATTACTTTTACAAGTGTTTAAACGATGTGCATGTATCTATCTTACAGAATTATCCTCAAATGGATATGGAGCTGAATTATTATCTGCAAAATTGTTCGTGGATGTACAACCGTCATCCTGATGACATGTACGGTATGCAGGATAAATTCATAGAGGATGTACACCAGTTCCTGCAGTTTGCCAAGGCGTTCCCTCAGTACATGGACGGTACCAAAATTAAGTGTCCGTATGTGAGATGTCGTAACTTAAAATATCATCCAGAAGTGGATGTCACGTATCATTTATACTCGAAGGGTTTCACGCCGAATTACTATCAGTGGAGCGAGCACGGAGAACTTGTGTCTTTAGCATCGGAGTACGAGCCTTATGTGGATGTCCACAACAACGCTCCTTACAACGATGGGTTGGTGAACATAGTTTTTGACGCGGCCGGGCTTAGTTTTGATCTGGATGATCATGATGCACCTGAGGAGGCACCGAACCCCGATGCTGCACAGTTCATAGAGTTGCTGGAGAATGCAAGGACTCCATTATATCCTGGTTGTGAGGATCATTCACCGTTGGAGGTGGTTACAAGATTGTTGAGCATCAAGTCCGATTTTAACATGTCGCACGATTGCTACAACCGTCTTATGGAGTTGCTTATAGAAATATTGCCTGAGGGTGCGAAGTTGCCTAAAGACTTCTATCGGTCTACAAGGATGGTTAGATTGCTCTGGATGGGATACAAAAAATTTGATGTCTGTCGTAACGGGTGCATGTTGTACTACAAAGACGACAAGAATGAAGACGCCTGCAGATTTTGTGGTATCGATCGCTACAAGGCATGTGGTAGAGGAAAGTCTGTCGGTGCCAGGAAGCCTACCTCTTCGATGCACTACTTGTCGTTGACGCCGCGGTTGCAGCGGTTGTTTATGGTGAAGGAAACTGCAGAAAACATGAGTTGGCATAAGCAGGAACATACCGAAGGAGTATTGGATCACCCATCTGATGGAGAAGCATGGAAGCACTTTGATCGAGAGTATCCAGATTTTGCTTTTGATCCGCGTAATGTCAGATCGGGTCTCTGCTCCGACGGTTTTACCCCATTCGGACTTTCGGGATCCCAGTATTCGTGTTGGCCTGTGATCGTCACCCCGTACAATCTACCGCCTTGGATGTGCATGAAGACTCTGTATATGTTCCTCACCGTTATTATCCCAGGTCCGAACAATCCGAAAAAGAACATCGATGTATATTTACAGCCGTTGATTGATGAGTTGAATCAGCTGTGGGAAGTAGGTTCCAACACGTACGATGTATCTAGAAAACAAAATTTCCAGATGCAGGCAGCACTTATGTGGACCATCAATGACTTTTCGGCCTATGGAATGTTATCTGGATGGAGCACGCATGGTCGTCTTTCATGTTCGTATTGCATGGACAACACTAAGGCTTTCCGTTTGAAACACGGACGCAAACCGTGCTTCTTTGATTGTCATCGACAATTCCTGCCGAAGGATCATCCGTACCGGAGGAACAGGAATGCTTTTCGTGCTGGCGTTGTGGAGAAGGCTAATCCCCTGCCAAGGTGGCCCGGATACACGATATGGGAAGAGGTAAAAGATTTACCAAGAGCTATTGAGCAGCCTGCTACGGGCTACAAGTGTGACGGATTTGGCCGCACTCATAACTGGACGAAGATGAGTATATTCTGGGATCTTCCATATTGGATCACCAATCTGATTAGACATAACCTTGATGTCATGCATATCGAGAAGAATGTGTTTGACAACATAATTAATACTGTAATGGACGTAAAGGGGAAGACGAAAGAAAATCCAAAGGCTAGATTGGACTTGGAAGAAATATGTAGACGTCCTGCATTGCATTTGATAGAGGACGGGAATGGAAAGTTGAAGCAGCCTAAGGCAATTTTCTCACTGGAGAAGGAGGATAAAGTGAGGCTTTGTAGGTGGATTCAAGGTCTAAAATTTCCAGATGGGTATATTTCGAACTTGAGAAGATGCATCGACCTCAAAGAGAACAAACTGACAGGTATGAAGAGCCATGATTGTCACATATTCATGGAGCAGTTAATTCTGATTGCATTTCGAGAATTCTTACCGCAGGCAGTTTGGGATCCATTGACGGAGCTTAGCATATTCTTCAGGGACCTTTGTTCTAAAAAATTGCTCGTTGATCGTCTAGAAAAGCAAGAGAAGGACATTGCGGTAACACTGTGCAAGCTAGAGAGGGTGTTCCCTCCTGGATTCTTTGACTCTATGGAGCATTTGTCGATTCATCTTTCCTACGAGGCACGTATTGGTGGACCCGTCGAATATCGATGGATATATCCGTTCGAGCGACATTTGAATCACCTAAAAAGAAAGGTGAAAATAAGGCTCGGGTCGAGGGCTCTATTTGTGAAGCCTATATTCTCGAGGAGATTACAAATTTTTGCTCCTCCTATTTCAAACCTTATGTTGCTACGAATAGAACGAGGGCTCCGAGAAACGACGACGGATATCAAAAATTTAATGATGGAATACTGAAAGTATTCAATGCGTCCGGAAAGCCTTCGGGGAAAATGAAGAAGAGATATTTGAATGACGAAGAGCTAAGGGCTGCTCAGTTGTATGTATTACTCAACTACGACGAGGATGAAGTGGAAAAGCTAGAGGGGTAAGTAACTCAGGATGATGAGTTTACGTCATCTCAATGTAATAGTATAAGTTAATATTATTGTACTAATCGGCGGTTGCTTCATTATTTTCCAGCACATATAATGATGAGTTGAGGCTGGTTAGACCCTACCTAACAGACGAAGCATTAGAACAAGAAATGAGACTTTATTTTCCTTCTTGGTTAAGCGAATATGTAAGTAGCTCGGTAATTACTGGCCTCTTCTAATGCAACTGCGCAATAAATAATTTATTATCGCTTCTTTGATATTCAGGTCGATCGTCTAATTTCATCCGAGATTGAATTAATTAGAACTCTTGCCAAGAGACCAATTACTTTTGTTAAAATATGGCCAAGTTACTGTGTCAATGGCTTTCGGTTCAAGTCGACAAATGCTCCAATCAGAGACAGCTTCCTGGATCTTGATTCCACGAAAAATAGTTGTTTGTGTATCAAGTCTTCGAACTACAAAGACGTCGATCCAGGAAATGATTTCTTTGGCATCTTGTGAGAGATTGTGGAGTTTTCATATAATAATGGCAGAGAACCTACAAAGAGCGTGTTGTTCAAGTGTGAATGGTTCGATCCGATTAAAAATCAAGGTTGGAACATTGACAAGCATGGTCTTGTGGATATAAACTACAAGCGTAGATATCAAGGCTACGAACCGTTTGTCCTAGCAACTCAGGCTCAGCTCGTGTACTTCACAGTTTATCCGAGACGGGGAGCAACGAAGTCTGACTGGTGGACAGTATGCAAGACTAAAGCTAGAGATACTTTTGATGTTGACGAAAAAGCTTACCAGGAGGACAAGCTACCTCTTGTAACCAATATTATCGATGTGGACTCCACGAAAGTTACGCATTACTTGACACATAATGTAGAAGATGTAGAATTATTCGAAAAGGAAGACGAAGACGACGAAGGCGAAGATGAAAGTGAAAATGAGGAGGAAGAGGAAGATGAGGTTGAGGAAGACGAGCAAGATGATTATTCTGAAGATGATTGAGAGAGATATACTTATCTGAACTTAGATGTTTCTTCTATAATATATTATCTGGACTTAGATGTTTATTGTAGAATGTATCATCATATGTTGTCTTGGTTATTATCTTGTCTTTATTGTACTTTCATATTTTTAGTCTCTATTATTTGTTGTACTTTTATATTTCTAGTCTCTATTATTTGTTGTACTTTCATATTTCTAGTCTCTATTATTTGTTGTATTATCATATGCTGTTATCAGGTATGGCAGGTCGTCGCGGAGCGTTCCGAGGGGGACGACGAGGTCATGATCCTCCGGTACTTCCTACAGGTACTGCTAGAGGACAGAGTTTTCCTTCGGTACCTCTTATTGGTACCGGCTCTAGATTCTCGTCGTCGATTACTCCTCCATATCGGACAGTAGCTGGGCCTGCTGGGATGACGTCACGTGGCATATCTCCTAGGACGAGTAGTTCCAGGCCTGTTGAGAGTGCTCGCCCGTCTAGCGTTCCTGCTGCTAATACGACGATGGAGACGGATGAGCAGATGGCGGAGGCTGTGCCGACGGCCGAGGTGGCTGCGCCGACGGCCGACCAGCATCATGCAGATGATGCGTGCGCACCTCCGGAGGAGAGGAGGACGGAGATCTGGGCCGACGGTACAAAGTAGGTGTTTTGGTTTATAATTTTTTTTTCTATTTTTATCATAAATTAACTTTTTTCATGAATATAATATATCTGTATAGATATCGTCTCCCAGAGGTACAGAGATGTCTAGGCTACATGATGAGGCATAATTATGGTGGTGCTTGGATTAACTACTCTGATGCTCCGGATGAGAGGAAGGCCTTCTGGTTTGCGCGCTTTAAGGTTAAAATATATTTGCTTTTAACATGAATCATATAATTTTTGCATATTATATATAACTGATATATATTTGGTTTGCGCTCTTCTAGGATATCTTTTTCTATCCACCGCACCGGGCCGAGCTTATCGAGGGGATGTTTCCTGCCATCGCTGCCAAGCTGATTCGCGACGCTATTAATGATCAGAAGGATCGTGATCATGCCGGAAAGCCGATCTAAGGTTGGATCACCCCTGATCAGTGGAATGCGATGAAGGCTCGATTCGACGAGCCAAGGTACAAGGAGAAGTCGAAGAAGGCCAAGGCGGCTAGGCAACATGCCTCGAAGAGGTGCGGTGGGTCGATTTCGATGACAGAACATTTTCATTGTCTGGTATGTCTTTCTCTTTTAGAAATATTATTTTAATACAAAACTGATAAAGTATTACTAAGATAATATATTTACTTACAGGTAAGGAAGGTCGGTAACGCCGACAAGGTGACCGTCTTCTTGGCCACCCATCGGAAGGGCGAAGACCTTATTGACCAGAGGGCCGAGCAGACCTATGTAAGTATTACAATACGTTATCTTAATTTAATACTTCATGTCAATTTTAATATAACTTAGTAAATATGATGCAAATAAATATTCATGTAGTTAGTAATAATAAGTACATTAATTAGAAATTAGAAATTATAGAGTACTATCCATACTTTCTAGGCCGAGTATCAAAGGCTGCGGGAACGGGTGGCTGCTAGTGCACCTGATGCAGGAGAGGCCGGTACTTCCTCGCAGCCCACTCAAGCTCCGTCGGCGGACGAGCTGTGGATGACCGCCGCTGGTGGACTCCGTAGGGGTACGTACTACGGTATGGAATCCTATGTCGCCCTAGTTGCGACCCAGTCCTCTAGGGCATCTCCTGCTAGTGTGCATGGTCCACAGCCGTCCCAGGAGTCTGCCCGAATCCACCAGATAATGGAGTCTCTCCATGATGACCTGCTATGACGGATCAAGGAGCAGTCTCAGTACCCTACGGACGATCCTGTGCTGCTAGCACGATTGGATGCGCTCGACCGCGGCATTATGGAGCTCATAGAGACGACTAAGAGGACAGAGCGCACCGTTGGAGGGTTAGAGCGCACGGTGACGGAGCTGCAGACAGGACAGGTGACCATGGCCGAGAGGCTGAGATTGGCACAAGATTCGATGGTCCAGAGTAGTGATAGAATGTTATCTATCATGGATTCATACCACCAGCGACTTACAGCGTTAGAGCGTGCTGGTCCTCCGGGTGCGCCTTCATCGTCGTCGACTCCGCCGCCTCCACCGCCTTCTTCTTCGACACTGACTCCACCGACGTCACTGCCTGCTCCATCGGTATCGATTTCACTTGAGGAGTATGAGTTGTTCTTATCCCTTCGTCGCGGCGGTGCCCCTCCTGTACCAGATCCCTAGTAGTCCTAGTTAGGACTGTTTATTTGTGTTTGTTTCATTCTTTGTTTGTGACTCGAATATTTGTTGGTTGTGTAGACTTGGATGTTTGGATCCTATTCTATTTGTTGGTTGTGTGTAGACTTTGGTTATTTGGTTGTAGACTTTGTTATTTGGTGTAGACATGGTTATTTGGATACTTGTTGGTTGTGCCTATTCTATTTGTTGGATCCTATTCTATTTGTTGGATCCCATTCTATTTATTGCCTGCTACATTGTGTTATACTGTTGTTTATCCTAACAAGTCTATATTAGTCTAATCAAGGCTAAACTAGCCTATGCTAGTGTATCAAGCCCATACAACCTATACAATACAAAGTCAAAACCAACATCACACAACCTATTATCGTATCTAGGCCTACACATGAAAATCACATATTACATACATATATATATACATATAGGCTACCTATATGTATACCGCACATACATATATATAATATATATATAATGGTACACACACATAATATAATATATAGGATACCTACATATATACATA
The DNA here is from genome assembly GCA_029216955.1 of Iris pallida. Lineage (NCBI taxonomy): Eukaryota > Viridiplantae > Streptophyta > Magnoliopsida > Asparagales > Iridaceae > Iris > Iris pallida. The sequence goes on from JANAVB010000599.1 coordinate 12,844,305, forward strand.
ATATACTTAGATGCATATTACATACACATACATATTTATATACATTACATTATATATATATATATATATATATATATATATATATATATATATATATATATATATATATATATATATATATATATAGAGAGAGAGAGAGAAAGATAGAAAGATAGAGAGTTAATATATATATATATATATATATAGAAAGATAGAGAGTTATTTATATACATTACATTATATATATATATATATACATATATATATATATATATATATATATATAGAAAGATAGAAAGAATAGAGAGTTAGAAAGAGTGAGGTAAAGGATGAGTGACAAGTGTGTGATAGAGAGTGAGTGTGTGTGTGTAGGAGTGACTGAAACCTGTGTATGTAGGGACTGAAACCTGTGTACAGTGAGGAAAAACAGTGTGTGTGTGTGATTGTGTGTCATTCACATGGGTGTGTGTGTATATGGCCTGTGTTCAGCAAAACAGGGAACCAAATGTTGCGTTTATATATTCCAGATTTTGAGGGGCCTGTACAGACCAAATCTCAGGTTTACATATTCCATATTTTGAAAAACAGTCCTATATTGGTTATGGTTATCTTTTTAAACTGCAGGGAGAAATAGACATTCTGTATTTTATTTTTTTATTTTTTTTTGCAGATTTAGCGACGTTTACCGACGTCCACCGACGTACGTTTGCATCGGTAAATCTGCAAAATTTTCCAGGGTACCGACGTTTACCGACGTCCTTATACGTCAGAAAACGTCGGTAAACGTCGGTGCACGTCGGTAATCATCCCAGGAATTACCAACATTTAGTGACATTTTAAACGACGGTAAACGTCGGTAAACGTCGGTACATTCCCAAGATTTTACCGACGTGTAGCGACTATGTATACGTCGCTAAACCACCGACGAAACGGTAAATTCTCAGGTGTTTACTGACGCGTAGCGACGTTAAACACGTCGCTAATCCACCGACGACACGACGGTAGACATCGGTAATATACCGACGTATATATACGTCGGTAAACATCGGTACTTGCGACGTTTGGCGACGTTTTGAAGATCAGTGACTTACATTTCTGCGACAAGCCCAAAACATCGGTAATTGTGTCGGTAAATATTTTTAGCGACGCAATTTGTCGATTTAGCGACGTCTTTAGGCGTCGCTAAATCGACTTATTCTGGTAGTGTACTACGTTGGATTCAAATTCTTTCTTTCAATAAATGGTAAAAAAAAAATTCATTATATCTTATGATTCAAATAAATCTTGGTAAGAGAGACATTTAATTCTATCTTAGGATTCAAATGAATCTTTTTAAATAAATCGTAAAAGATAAATTTAATATTAATATTAACATGAATATTAAAATTAACATTAAAATTAAAATTAATGTTGACATTATCATTAATTTTAATATATATATATATATATATATATATATATATATATATATATATATATATATATATATATATATATATATAAGAAGGGATCCACATCCCCTCACTTTTGCATCCCCTAAGCATCCCCAAGATAACATCTGTTGGATCTTGTTTAAGTCATCTAATTTTAGCCATTGAAAAATCAACGGTTAAGATTAGATGACTCAAACAAAGATCCAATGGATATGAAAGAGGGGATGCATGGGGGATGCAAAAGTGGGGGGATATGGATCCCTACTATATATATATATATATATATATATATATATATATATATATATATATATATATATATATATATATATATATATTCTAGTTTACGACAAATCTAATTCTGGCATATTCGAGGACCTGATTAACCGCATCAGGAAGAAGCTCGAAGGATGGCACAACGTCACACTATCCCCGGGTGGCAAGATGATCCTTATCAAACATGTCCTCACATCTGTTCCCATGTATACCCTCGCCGCGTGTTCTCCTCCAAAGAAAGTCCTCATTTTGATCGAGAGCATCTTCAGCAACTTCTTCTGGGGGCATAGCGACGGCAACAACTAACACCATTGGGCTAGCTGGAATACCATGGCACGGCCGTCCGAAGATGGGGGCCTGGGATTCACCAAACTTTTCCACATCGTTAATACTTTTTCTATGAAATTGTGGTGGAAGATTCGCACCACCCAAAACTTATGGACCAGATTCATGAAGGCCAGATACTTCAAGCACATACACCCAACGACGGCCATAGCCAACAGCAGATCTTCCGCAACGTGGCATCGTTCTCTTAATGGCCGCTCTCTTACTGAACCGATCATGAGGCTGATTGTGGGAAACGACGATTCTCCCGCTTTTCTCGAATGATGGGTGGGAGATACCTTACTTCCTAATCTCTCGGAAGCCCACAAGTACTGCAAGATCAAAGACATGTGGGACCCCATGGACAATGATTGGAACTGGCCCATTGTGCAGGACTGGGCAGGCCAAGCGGCGCTCGAGGCTATCCGCACCGCTGGGTTGACGATAGGGGTCAGCGCTGATGAGCTCCGGTGGCAGGCGGAGGCCTCCGGAAGTTTCTCTGTCAGATCGGCCCGAAGCTTAGTCCGGAGCCCTCCCACTTCGTGTCCTAGCATGGCTCCGCTCTGGCAGACATACATCCCCAAGAAGTGGTCCTACATAATTTGGAGGGCTATTCGCAAAATCCTCCCTACTGATGACTTCCTCACCACGCTCGGGTACAGCCTTGCTTCCGTCTGTACATGCTGTACCGACCGTCGACAGGAATCTGTGGACCACATCTTCTGCCAGGGTAACCAACCGAAAATGGTTTGGACCGTCCTCTCCCATCGCTGCAGGATGCCCCTTGGGGTGGGAGGGTACGAGGAGCGTATTGGAGCTTAGGGAGCGGCATCCCATGGACACCAGATCGTGGCCGCTGCTGCTAAATGGGTGATATGGAAGAACCGTAATAAGGCGAGATACGAGGGGCGTTAATTCTCTGCAGACCTTCTCCTTAAGGAGACCATCAGGCATTGTTGCAAAAGAAGGTCTCTCTGTCACCACATCCAGCCTATCTTCTGGCACTCTCTCCTTTCCCCGGTCTAGCCACTTTTGATCCCTCCTTTCCCTTCTTTTGTTAGTATACGTGTATAGGTTTCGAGATTTTGCGCCTTCTGGTATACTTGTATAGCTTCCGCTTTTCAGTATTTTGGAATAAAATGGGGAGGTTTCTTTAAAAAAATAAAAATAAAAATATATATATAGTTCCGCTCTAATGGGCTTGCAAGCCTACCATATGGTACATTTCGGGGTTATATTTAACGGTGGATTCCGTAGGTATATTTACTAAGTTGGATTCACATTGTTCCTTTCAATAAATGATAAAAAAGATTTAATTATATCTTAAGATTCAAATAAGTCATATCAATAAATGGTAAAAGATATATTTAATTCAACCTTAGGATTCAAATAAATCATATAAATAAATGGTAAAAGACAGATTTAATTCTATCTTAGGATTCAAGTAAATATTTTCAATAAATAATAAAAGATAGATTTAATATTAATATTAATATTAATATTAAATTAATATTATATTAATATTAATAATAAATTAACATTATTATTAACATTACGTTAAAATTAACATTAACATTAATATTAATATTAATATTAATATTAATATTAATATTAGTATTAATATTAATATCAATCTGCTGACAACTCGGGACGCATGTTTCACCGTTATCAATAGACTAGGGGTCATTGGCATATATATATATATATATATATATATATATATATATATATATATATATATATATATATTTTACGCCAGTGAAGTTGGCGTCCCATTTCTTCTTTTCTATGGAGCACCATTGGAGTTGGCACCTCATCCTAGAGAACCAATACTAATAACAATTTATCCCTTCGTAAAATTTTTGAAAAACTTCTTTGCTGCAAATATAGCATAGTTTTCTACGAAAAAAATCTTACTATTATAGTAAAAAATTTGAAGGCTATTGCAGAGTCGATCAGGAAAAAAAAGCACTTAACGCTATAATTATGGAAATTAATTTGATTTACTTTTTTCTTTTGGGATATTTTAGCAAAAACTCTCGTTCCAAAATTTAAAACTAGTATATACCGCCACTATTTTTTTTAACTACCAAATAACCCCACTTCTGTATAAAACAACAAAAATAAATTAAAAAAAGTGGGGATACATCTTAAATTGTTTACTGTTCCATACAAAAAATGTGGACGTTTGCTAGTTAAAAAAAAAGTAATGAGGGTATATGCTAGTTTTAACAATTGGAATGGGGGCATTTGCGAAAATATCCCTTTCCTTCTTTCACAAAAATAAGAGAGGTCATGAAAATTATATATATATATATATATATATATATATATATATATATATATATATATATCCCTTTCCTTCTTTCACAAAAATAAGAGAGGTCATGAAAATTATATATATATATATATATATATATATATATATATATATATATATGTGTGTGTGTGTGTGTATGTGTGTGTGTGTGTGTGTAAAGAAATACTCCAGAACCAGCCAGCTGGTTTTGTATTATAGAACCACCCTATGTTTTATGGATTGGATCTGAATTTAGTGGTTGAGATTAAAAGGTGTAGACCCCACCATCTTTTTACATCATTTAATCTCAACCATGCAATTCCAATCCAATGTGTATAACATAGGCTTGTTCTATAATACAAAACCAGCCGGTTGGTTCTAGAGCATATATATATATATATTACGCGAAGCCCTGTGCCCCCTGCACTATCGAATAGGGGGGCCACGTGGGGCACGCATGCGCGTCCTCTTGAACCAACGGTCGAGTGCAATGAGACTCCCGCAGGACTCCGGATCCTGACTATATATATATATATATATATATATATATATATATATATATATATATATATATATATATTTTATATATATATATATATATATAAAATATATATGTATATATATATATATATATATATATATATATATATATATATATATATATATATATATATATATATATGACCTCTAGCCAAGTGGTTAAGAAAGATGCATGCGACCAAGTGGTTAGGAGATCGATTCCTGGTGGGAGCGTTTGCCACAATTATCTTCTTTCTTTATTTATATATATATATATATATATATATATATATATATATATATAAAATTTTAATCAAAATATATAAGCATGTGGCAAAAACAGGCGATATCGAGCACAAAATAGTGCCCGCTATACAAAGGTATACAACCAAAATGAAAAGGTATGGAAACTCCTCGACCCCATGCAGACTCGCCCCGCTAATGAGCACCCCACCACTGTCTCTAATAGCTAGGCCACAATTCGAAGTACCCGACACCCCCATCACTACCACATTACATATAATGACTCCATCTCCAATCTGCCTCCAAAATCTGATTGCACGTGTCCTCGGAGCCCTACTGGGCGATTGAATGAAGTCGATGACTGACCCCCTGGCATGGTTACAGGACCGCAACGCATTGTTCACCTGGTTTTTCACTTCCGCAATCAATTGATGAGCGGAGAAAACTTTATCACCGTATCGAGCTTTGTTTCTATTCTTCCAAATACCCCATACCACCCCAGCGACGATCACCTGCTTAATGTGGTACGATCCAGATGCCCACCAACGTTCACAGTCGCTAGTGAAGTCATCACCGCCACCATTAACCTGGCAAGTTTGATTAAAAACTTCCAAACCTCAATGGCAAAGGAAGATGTGCTCCAAGGATTCCGACTCCGGCGCGTAGCTGCAATGACACTTGGATATTAAGTTGAAACCCATCTGTATGAGAGTATCATCGGTAGGGAGCTTACCATCTTTCAGACGCCACATGCGGAAGGACCATTTAATGTGATACAGATTACCCATAGGTTTATTGAATTGGTCATAACCAGAGCCTTAGTTCTAGCTAACTCCCACGTCGTTGCCGTCGAGAATAAGCCGGATATAGAAGGCTTCCAAATAAGCTCGTCTGGCCCTAGTCGAGGTTCCAATCCCGCACCCTTGATCGTCGCGACCCACTCCTAGCCTAGAATCCGCTGAACTTTGGTCCAATCCCACGCGCCATCAGAAATAAGATCCGAAATGAGACCATCCACCATTCCTTGTCTCTTGGCAAGCTTGCCCGTTTGCAACCAGTCCTCCCAACCCATGCTGGAGTTCCCGACCCCTAATCTGAGCGCCATATTACTCACCTCGATGGTTCTCGCCTTCAAAAGTCTTCTCCAGATCGCTGTCGCTCTGGGGGTTTCTGTCACCTGACACGGGTACAAACGTCAAGAGTATTTACATTTAAAGTAAGTGCTCCATGGAGCTTTGGATGTTCTGAGCATCCACCAAAGTTTTAAGGATAGAGCCTCGTGAAAATCTATCAAACGACGAACCCCGACACCTCCTTCCCGAATGGGTTTAGCCTGTTGGTGTTTTTGCCTTTGGACTAGAAAAGATAGTTCCACATCGGCTACACCAAATGGTGAGTATCTCAATATAATGCATTGCTTGTGTTGAGGTGTGCACATGAGGTGTAGTGGGACACAAGCTTGTGCCATGTGGAAGTATTTTTCTAGAAGGAAAAAGGATTAAATCCAACAAGGATGAAAGTTAATTTTTGTTGTGCGGACTCGGACTCGGACACGGACTCCAGGATGTCTCGTGCATGCACGGGAGTGTTCGGGGGGTAGGCGTGGACTGGCACACTTCTATGCTGATTGTGGGATGATCTAAAATATCAAACTCTGTTTTTGAGTATTGGTATTTTAGTCCCACATCGGATAGGAGAAGAGGTGAAGTCTCAACTCCACTCTATAAATAGAGCCCCTTGGCCTCCTTTGAAAGATGCACCAAGAAGAGAGTTAAGGGAGTCTGTAAAGTCCAGGAAGCCCGTTCAAGTCTCAGATATTGACTTACGAGCGTTCCAGAAGTTCTCCTGAACTTGCTGGTTCCTGGGAGCTTATCCGTACTGCGGGTATAGCTTTGAGCGCCGGTGTTCTACACCCCAGCGAGATCCGTTCTTCTTCTTCCTCCCTCTTTCTGTTGCCTTCGAGAATCTGAGACTCAACTGTTGTTGATCATCTCTTGTTGCCTTCGAGAATACCGTCGCTTCTCTTTAGAAGTTACACGGTTCGGTTGCCTTCGAGAAATATTACGAAATAATCTTTTTAGATTCTCGTAATACAACATCACCTTCTTTAGGGTGTTGTTGCCGGAAACATTGTCTTTACAATTGTTTCTGAATTCGTGTTTTTCCATCGATTGTTCGTCAAGGGACTAACAATCTCAAAGCTATACGATTCGATGGAAAACACTCGTGCTTCGCTTGTCGATACCGGCTTTAACAAGTTGGAGAAATTCGACGGTGAACACTTCCAGATCTGGAAGCGAAAGGTGACTCTGAACCTTCAACTCGTGGATGTTGATCACGTGATGGATGAGAAAGAACCAATCGTTCCAGCAACAGGATCTGCTGCTGTTCTGGCCGCTGCTACGAGCAAGCAGACGAAGTGGAAAAAGGATATCAGCATATGCAGGCTGCTGATTCTGAATTCCATGGAAGACTCTCTGGCCGAGTCCTACACAAAGAAGACTTCTGCCAAAGAGATCTGGGAGTCCGTGGGGAAGCTGTATGACGACGACGAGGCCCGGTCGAAGACGTTCATGGTTGAAAAATACCACAAATGGGTCTTTGAAGACGAAAAGACCATGCTGCCCCAAGTGAAAGAGTTCCTGAAGCTGCGCCAGAAACTGGAGGACGATAGCATGCCCCTCGTCGACAAGTTCGTCGTTGGAGGGATCGTGGCAAAACTTCCTCCAGGATGGAGCAACATCTATGCAAGGATGCATAGGAAGAAGATGGAGATTAGCCTAGATAATCTCCTCAGTGAGATTCATGTTGAGGACGAAATGTGCTCTCAACAGAAGTTGGACGCCCTGTCCAAGCAACTAGCAACAGCGAATTTGGTTCAAGCCACCAGAGAGAACAAAGGGAAGCAGGCGGCTTCTCATCACAAGAAGAAGGACTTCTCGAATCTGAAAGTGAAGGGTCCAGGATTCCAACAACAGAAGTCCAAGTCCCATGTGACTTGCTTCAACTGTGGCAAGAAGGGTCACTATAAAAGTGAATGCAAGTCCAAGCCCAAAGAGCAAGGTGAGCCTAACAAGGTTTCTTGGTTACTAATCAGGTTGCCATGATAGCACAGGTTGCAACTGTGGGGGTAGACTTGGACTGGTGGATAGACACTGGCGCGACATGTCATGTCTGTTCAGACAAGGACTGGTTCGTCTCCTATGAGCCTACTTCCGAAAAAGTCATGATGGCGAACCAGGCACAAGCTGAAGTACTGGGGATCGGGACGGTGGAGCTGAAGCTTACATCGGGGAACATTCTGACGCTTCAAGGTGTGAAGCATGTTCCTGCAATCGCAAAGAACCTGATCTCTGGGAGCCTGCTCTGCAACGCAGGCTTGAGGATGGACATCAATGCTGGCCAGTTGGTGATGTCCAAGAAGGGTACATTCTTCGGGAAAGCTTTCCAAACTGAAGGAATGTACAAGATTCAGCTTGTTGTAACCCAGCATGATAATATAAATGCTATCACTTTTTTCTGATTATTCTCTTGAGTTATGGCATAATAGGCTAGGACATGTTCATTGTAAAAGAATTAACAGAATGTCTAGTCTAGGACTTATCTCCAAGTGTGGGGGTAAGGTAGAGAAATGCGAAGTATGTGCTCAGACGAAGATCACTAGGAAACCCTTCCACAGGGTCCATCGAAGCACAGATCTTCTGGAGTTGGTTCACTCAGATATCTGTGACTTCAAACAATTCTCTACAAAGGCCGGGATGAAGTATTTCATTACTTTCATCGATGACTTCTCAAAGTATGCTTTCGTCTACTTGCTAAAGTCTAAAGACGAAGCATTCGAGAAGTTCAAGGAGTTCAGGGCCGACGCTGAGCGGCAAACTGGACAACAACTCAAGAGGTTAAGGAGTGATCGAGGCGGGGAGTATCGGTCTCATGAATTCTTATCATCTGCAAAGAACATGGAATCATCAATGAGACAACGGCTCCGTACTCTCCTCAATCCAACGGAGTAGCAGAAAGGAAGAACAGAACGTTGACAGAGATGATGAACTCCATGCTGTTGACTGCGGGTCTTCCAAAGTGTTACTGGGGAGAAGCTGCACTAACGGCAACGTTCATTCTGAACAGAGTGCCATATGCAACTTCCGACATAACTCCTCATGAACTCTGGTTCAAAGTCAGACCTAACTTGAATGTCATTCGAGTGTGGGGGTGTCTGGCTTATGTGAAGCTCCCGGATCTGAAGATTCAGAAGCTGGGGACAAGGACTACGAAGGCGATCTTCTTGGGGTATGCCGAGAAGAGTGATGCTCGGAGATTCCTTGATATCGAGTCAAACCATATCATCGAATCTCGCGATGCTGAATATTTTGAAAAAAAGTTTGCAAGGCACAAGAACATTGTTCTCACGGACATTCTGGAGAATAATGAGGGTGCGAAGCAGACAGAGGTCTTTATCGAACCAGTAGTCCAAGATGGAGCTGTTGTCGAGGAGACACCAGCTGAACCAGAACTCGCTGAGCCGTCAACTAAGCGAGCGAGGAGGCCGAAAGACTTCGGAGATGACTTCGTCACCTATCATGTGGAAGCAGATCCGCTTACCTATGATGAGGCGATGAAGACCAGAGATGCTGTATTCTGGAAGGAGGCGATAGACAACGAGATTGACTCAATCACCTCCAATAATACATGGGTATTGGTCGACCTACCAGAAGGAGCAAGACCCATCGGATGTAAATGGATCTTCAAGAAGAAGATGAAAGCAGATGAAACCATTGACAAGTTCAAGGCCAGGCTAGTGGCCAAGGGGTTTGCTCAGAAGCAGGGGATCGACTACTTTGACACTTATGCTCCAGTAGCTCGGATGACAACTATCAGATTGTTAATTGCTTTAGCAGCAATACACAAGCTGGTGATACATCAGATGGATGTGAAAACGGCATTCCTTAATGGCGAGCTGACCGAAGAGATCTACATGCAACAACCAGAAGGTTTTGTCGTCAGAGGTCTGGAAGACAAAGTCTGCAAGTTGATGAAGTCTCTGTATGGTTTGAAGCAAGCTCCCAAAATGTGGCATGAGAAGTTTGACAAGGTGATAAGGTCAAATGGCTACAGGGTCAGTGAAACAGACAAGTGTGTCTATACGAAATTTGCTGACGAAAGAGGAGTAATCGTTTGTCTTTACGTGGACGACATGCTAATCCTAGGTACAGATTTAAGCTGCGTCACAGAGACAAAGAAATTCCTCTCGACCAAGTTCAGTATGAAGGACTTGGGGGATGCCGACGTAATCTTGGGGCTCAAGATCATCCGAACAGGCACTGGAATAGCGCTGTCACAATCTCATTATATTGAGAAAATGCTCACTCGCTACGGGTATCAAGATCTTCCTTTTATTGATACACCGTACCGGAGTGATCAGAAGCTGGAGCCAGATTTGAGGGAAAGCGTCAGGCAGTTGGAGTACGCTAGCATCATCGGAAGCTTGATGTACGCTACTACTGCCACAAGGCCTGACATAGCTTTTGCAGTGGGAATGCTGAGTCGGTTCACTAGCAATCCAGGCGTTGAGCACTGGAAAGCTGTGAAGCGTGTTATGAGATATCTCAAGAAAACTCAGACATATGCACTTTTCTACAGCGGAGATCCGTTAGTAGTGGAAGGCTTCAGTGATGCTAGCTGGTGTTCAGATATGGAGAGCGAGTATTCCACAGATGGATTCGTATTCGCCATGGGCGGAGCTGCTATATCGTGGAAGTCGAAGAAGCAGACTATGTTATCTCGCTCCTCCATGGAATCTGAATTCTTTGCATTGGATGCTGCTGCAGATGAAGCAGAGTGGCTTCGGGAGCTCATGTATGATCTTCCGGTGGTTGGGGCTTAGATACCGGCAATACCGATATACTGTGACAACCAGGCGGTAGCAGCAGTGGCATCAAATGAACTCTTCAACGGGAAAAAGAGGACTGTGCGGTTGAAGCACAGAGCAGTGAACGATCTCATCAAAAGGGGCGTCATTGCAGTGATTGATGTTCGGAGTCAGGAGAACCTGGCGGATCCGTTCACCAAGGGCCTCAAGCGCCAGCTGGTCGATGACACAGCTTGTAAAATGGGCTTGAAGGCATTCTGATATTGTGTTATTACATTCCTACCATAAAGTTTTATGCTATTAGTTCAAAGAGAAATCTACTAGGCATCTAGCTTTTGGTTCAAGGGAGGACTATTAACCAGAAGAATATCAGGAACGGTGGGTACTTGTCCTATGTGACATGGAGAGGTTACGGACCTACAACCACTGTTGTCTACTATTGTTTTCTGCGGAAAACGGATCCTATGGGAAGGTTGGCTTAAACGCCTTAATGAGTTCTCAGGCAGAGTGAATGCCTGGTGTGCTTTACAGGAAGCACGGTAGAGCAGCACTACAAGGAGTGAAACTCCATGCTACAGTGGGGTGACTCCACCATGAGGTTTCCAGGTAGGGATAATGCCTCGGCTTTGCAAGCTAAGTCACAGCGGAGTAGCACCGTAAATAGGCAGGTAGCCTAATGCTGTATGATAATCGTAATAAAGAGAGGTAGACAGCACTCCAAAGAGGACGATGTCCTCATGTTACAGTGGTATGACACCACAAAGAGGTACCAGGTAGGGTAAAGCCTCGGTTTCGCAAGCCATGTCATAGCGGCATAACACCGCACGGAAGCGCAAGGCTTCATGCTGGGTAGTTTGGCACTACAAAGGGGCTTGTGACCTCATGCTACAGTAGTATGACACTACGATGAGGTACCCAGGTGGGGTAAAGCCTCGGCTTTAAGCCATGTCATAGCGGCGTAGCACCGCAAAGAAGCGCAATACTTCATGCCATGACTCTTTATAAAGAACTCACCTATAGTGTATGGAAAGAGATATCAGGCCGTCTCTTGAGGGTAAGCTTGTAGACGCCCAAAAATTATACACTGAAACCAGGCTGGCACAAGGCCTTCAATGTGCAGCCAGAAGCACAGTTGATGTCATTATATGAGTAGGAAGAATTGCAGTTATGGTGCAGAATTCAAGGCTTAGTCCATTCTTGTATCATGCTGTTATTTAACCTATGCGGGAAGATTCAAGTCGTAGCGACATCTCTCCTAATGCATGATGGACAATCACTGTGGGGAACGCTCAACCCATATATTGAGATATGTGGGGGATTGTTGGTGTTTTTGCCTTTGGACTAGAAAAGATAGTCCCACATCGGCTACACCAAATGGTGAGTATCTCAATATAATGCATTGCTTGTGTTGAGGTGTGCACATGAGGTGTAGTGGGACACAAGCTTGTGCCATGTGGAAGTATTTTTCTAGAAGGAAAAAGGATTAAATCCAACAAGGATGAAAGTTAATTTTTGTTGTGCGGACTCGGACTCGGACACGGACTCCAGGATGTCTCGTGCATGCACGGGAATGTTCGGGGGGTAGGCGTGGACTGGCACACTTCTATGCTGATTGTGGGATGATCTAAAATATCAAACTCTGTTTTTGAGTATTGGTATTTTAGTCCCACATCGGATAGGAGAAGAGGTGAAGTCTCAACTCCACTCTATAAATAGAGCCCCTTGGCCTCCTTTGAAAGATGCACCAAGAAGAGAGTTAAGGGAGTCTGTAAAGTCCAGGAAGCCCGTTCAAGTCTCAAATATTGACTTACGAGCGTTCCAGAAGTTCTCCTGAACTTGCTGGTTCCTGGGAGCTTATCCGTACTGCGGGTATAGCTTTGAGCGCCGGTGTTCTACACCCCAGCGAGATCCGTTCTTCTTCTTCCTCCCTCTTTCTGTTGCCTTCGAGAATCTGAGACTCAACTGTTGTTGATCATCTCTTGTTGCCTTCGAGAATACCGTCGCTTCTCTTTAGAAGTTACACGGTTCGGTTGCCTTCGAGAAATATTACGAAATAATCTTTTTAGATTCTCGTAATACAACATCACCTTCTTTAGGGTGTTGTTGCCGGAAACATTGTCTTTACAATTGTTTCTGAATTCGTGTTTTTCCATCGATTGTTCGTCAAGGGACTAACATAGCCCGCCATGCCCAGGTGGCCCACACTTTCTAGTCGATCCCCACCTTCGAGCCCCATAAGAAGTGAACAAACATATTCTCGATCCGCTTTAGAATACATTTGGGACGAGGGCAGATGGCAAGAGAATAAATAGGGATTGAAATAAGAACATGTCTGATTAACGTCAGTTTACCTCCAAGAGATAAGAATCTGTTGTGCCGTCCCTGTAAGAGAGCTCTAATCTTCTTAATTCGCAGCAGTCCTACGACCCCCGGTAATCGAAACTCTGAGATATTCGAATGGTGGATGCTGGATTTGATAGCCTGTCTGCTCTGCTATAGAGGTTCTATGCTGTGGCGGGAATGACGGGTCGATAATAACCATGGTTTTTTATCTTGCTTACCACTAGAACCGATACCCTTTCAATGGCGGAGATGGTTTCCATCAGTTTATAAATCGAATGTTTATGTCCGAAGCTGAAAACTAAAATATCATATGCATACCCCAAATGTGAGATCACCGACAGCCGCTGTGGGTGGAATAGACGTTGTATGCATTAGATGCTAATCGATGCAAATTTCTGTTGAGGGCCTCCGCCGTGATGATGAAGATAGCTGGTCACCTTGCCTCACACCACGATAATATTCAAAGAATTTGTATGGCGCACCGTTGATGATCGGAAAGAACCAACAGTTACTGATAGCATGGTAAATCATGTGTTGTTGAATCTAAACTGCCTCATAACCCAAAATGAACTGTCAATCTATAAAATCGTATGCTTTGATCATATCCAATTTAATAAGCTCTTGAGCTAGTAAAATGTTGTCAGAGATATCCCGTCCCTTGACGAAACTGCACTGCTCCGGAGAGATGATCTTGGGTAGAACTCTCGCAAGCATGTTAGAAAGAAGTTTAAAAAAAACCTTGTTGGTACAGTTGCATAGGCTGATCAGCCTAAATTCCGAGAAAGAGTTAGGGTTATCCGTCTTGGGGATAAGTACAATGTTCGTGCTAGTGATGATACGAGGATATTGTTGCCCTACGAAGATGAGTTGCGCCGCCTCCGGCAGGTCTTGCTTCACAATCTCCCAGCAGGTACAAATTTCACCCGTAAACCCGTTTGGATCGGCCATGCTTCCATTGTCTAGAGCTTTTGTGACACCTTCCCGTTCCTCTATGGTTGGAGCAGCACTGATCATAAGGTTGTCCTCGTCAGAAATCAGGTTGGGAATTACGGATAGGAACTGTTCGTCGGGGTAAACCGAGCCTTTCTGGAAAAGGTTTACAAAGAACTTCACCGCTTCCTTCTTGATTTCCATCGGATCGAAGGTGATCTGACTGTCTTCCTTGCAAATCCTCTGGATAGAGAGCTTGTTGCGCTTGCTATTGACACAAGACTGGAAAAAAGCCACGTTTTTGTCCCCTTCGTACGTTCTCTCATTCAGTCTCGCTTTCTGACGCCAATACGCTGTTTCAATCTCAAGCTTTTGTTTGAGCCGAGCTTGGGCTTCCTGAAGTGTTTCTCTACCCTTGCCAACTGGATCAGCATCGAAGCTCTACCATGGTGACCGCCCGCTCTGCGCTTTGGACTTCTTCAAAAATGTTGCCAGAAGTTTGGAAGCTCCAGCCCGAGAGGGCCTTCCTCATCGCGGCTAGTCTAAGGCCCAGCCGAACCAACCGGTCTCTGTGCTCAGTCGAGCACCATGCCTCTGCGACAACCGACTGGAAACTCGAATGATGTTTCCAAAAAAAGAGGAACCCGAATCCCCAACCTATCGATGTATTTGCTATGTGCATAGTGATTAATAGTGGTGCATGGGCTGACTCTGCTCGATTAAGATGCTCCACCAATGAGCAAGCCGCTTGGTCCAGCCAGGGTTGGTTGACTAGAGCTCGGTCCAGTCGTGACCATTTCCTATGCCTTTCAATGGTTGAGGGAAATCTCGAATCAATCTACCTCGAGATTTTATACGAATAAAAGAATCAGTAATTATAAATCAATTTATTACAGCAAAAATGAATTTAAGTAGGCAATTCTAATTTATGACATAAGGTTTATATCTAAATAGAGCAAAAAGAAAATTGAGCAGGTTATCAAGGTTATAGCTTTAATTTTGGAAAAATTTAACTAACCAAGTGTATAGTGTATCCACATGGAATCATATCGTCATATCCAAAAGTAAGAGTGTACCTATAGAGATCTAGCAAGCTATCTAAATTGAATAATTCTAAATTGCATGGCCTATCTAACAACCTTAACTACCCAACGGTCAATTTAAACAAGGGACTCCTAGTCCTAGTCATTCTCCTAAATTATTTTAATCCTAATTGTGAATGAGCATTTCCTGAGCGCAGGCTCGCAATAGTACGACTAACATACCATCACGAGTTCGCAATATTTTACGAAAAGTGACCTGTATGGGCCACCACAAAAACTTGTCACGACCCGCACCCGCTTTTCGGATACGAGACGTGTCCAAGCCAGCCTACGCCGCAGAGTCGACGGTAGAACGCTGTCAAGCCCACAAGAAAATAAATGCTCAAAAATAAATAATATTGCTCATTCACATTTCTAGATTAATTACAACATTTATAATATTTATATTTAAAGGAAATACAAAGTTTTACAATTAAAGAAAATGATACAATTGCTTTCTATTTCTAGGTTGGCCTCAGCATACCCCAATCTTTCCAGTGCTAAGAATAATCGCGGCTAAACCTGAAAAATGTTGGTTTTCAGTCAGGAATGGAACAAGTACACAAACCGACGACAAAACGAAAACATAATAGAATTAACAAGACATGAAAATAGCATATGAAATATGAAAGCTAGTAAGAAAACTGATGACATAGCACGGTAGAGGAGTAAACAAGAAAAAACTAATAAAAGACATCTATCTAGGTGGTTTGAAATACCTTTTAATACGTGAACGACTGGGCTAATACGGCACATCATACGATGGCTATCGTGCAGTAATGGTATGACTAACTCATACATGAGTGTGTATGACTTAGCTATCGTTCAGTAATGATAATTGGGTTTGTTCACGTATTTACTGAGTATTTCCCCTTTCGACTACTCCGTGTGACGAGCGTGTCAACAAGCAGCAAGATATATGTATAGACATGAAATGGAAAGACTACTATGAATCGGAAAGCAATTAGAAAGTGCACTTGCCTGAGGTCCTTAGCTGGAAAACCAATAGTAATATACCACTCAAAGAGCCACAATCAGTCAACACATGCAGAAGTCTCCAGATGCTGAAATAAATAGCACCAATATTCTCAGAATAGTCAAATTAGCTAGGATTGCCTGTCCTTAAGTGCAATTCAGGACACAGGGGTAAAACAACAATTTCGGGCAAAACGATGTCCGCCGTTGGACCCGCTTTGCACCGAAAAGCATGCTAGAGTCAATGGTCTTTAAAGTCGTCAAACTATATGTCTACGGATCCGATTTTTCGATACGAACCCAATCGTATCTCCAGAGTTGGATTCCGACGGGCCATGCACAAAATCGCCCGTTGGGTGGAACCGTGGGGCCCGCAAAACGACGATTTTATCAACGGTCTCAGAACCGGACCAAACTTGGCATACAGGACCAGAAAAATGATATGGTTCTGTTGGCACAAGTTTTGTCTCGATCTGATGAGCGTGCACAAAGTAATTGGAGAATTTACAAAGTGTACGATACGATAAATTTTGACGGATACACATCAAATTCGTCGCGCACACGCGACCAATTTGAATTCCGTCAAAGTCCACACGACCACGAAGCCGTTATGCAGCTTTCGATGCTTATGGTACGTGACCACGTCGTCCGAAATGGCGGGACGCCTGTCGTGTGGAACAATTTCTAAGTTTTTAAAACAGGTTTTTGGAAAACTTTGGGATTCGATTTCTCGACGCGTAGTCGATGATTTCCGAATCCACAAAAAAGAATGTGAATCCCTATAGGTTGTTAATAAACGCCTTTAGGTGGATTTCAAATTCGATCACTGGTTTGCAAGAATTTGAGACTCGAACTGGGGACTTTGGGACAGTCTCTATACTCAGAATATCGAGATTTTTCTCGATTTTGGGACTCGGTTCTCGTCGTGCACGGCACGAGTAAAAAGAAATTATGTAAAGGGGTTTAAGGAGGGTAGGGTTGTGTTCGAACCTGTACAGGTGGATCGAAAAATCGTCCAGCGACGAGGGAGAAAGATCGTCGCAAAAACAGCCCCATGTATGGCTGTTGCTGCTGCTCCTTTCGCGCTGCTGTGCGCGGCCGGCGGCCCTGGCCGGCCGGCGGTGGCCACGCGCGGCGCTTGCGCGCGTAGGCGGCGGTGGCGCGAGTGCCCAGGCGACGGGGACGGGGTTGGCGGCACGGGGATAGGGTTTCGAGAGTTGCGATCGAACTCTCTCTCTCTCTCTTGCTCTCTCTCTCTCTCTCTGCTCATATATGCTGCTCGGGGGTGTTCTGTTCGGGCATACAGCTAATGTGGGCTTCATATGCTGGGCTCCAATGCAGCTGGGTTGGGCTTAGACGATTTATCAAGGCTGGGCTGAGCTGAGAATTTAGCCGGGCTGCTACCTATTCTTTCTATCTCTTTTTCTTTCAATAAATATTAACTATATATATATATATATATAAATGTATACGTGTATACATGTATATATATATATTTTATATATATATATATATTCATATATATATATATATACGTATATTCGTATATACATGTATACACGTATACATTTATATATATATATATATATATATATATATATATATATATATATATTCATATTCGCAACACACATATTTATGTATATATTTTATACACAAAAAAAATACATATCTATATATTTATATATAATCATATATACATACCCAGATACGTATATATATTTATATATTTACTTATATAACAAATAACAATTATTTATGAAAATAAATAATAAACCATTAAAACAAATTACTAATGCATATATCCATTTATGTATTTATATAAATACACATACACACATTTATTTATTCTTTTGATAAAGAATAAATTAATAATAACTATTAATAATAAATAGTTTATTCTCAATAACCACAATAATAATAATAATGATAATAATAATAATAATAATAATTCCACTAGTAATTAAATAATTTAATAGTAGCTCGTGGGAGGGCATATCATATACTCCCATTACTGGGCCCAGAAATTCGTATAAATATTCTAAAACACTGTTTAATATTAATAACACCTATAATTTATATATAATAAATATTTAGGGAATAATTGTCAATTCCTAAAATATATACAAAATCTTTGCATTCACCAAACATGTCTACAAGGTCGTATTTGGTCCCACTACATGACTACATGGGCTTGGACTTGGTACGGGTCCAGTCCGGGCTGGTTCGGTACAACCGGGTCGCTACGAAGTCAATAAATTTAATAATAAATAATTAAACTATTTATAATGGCCATGTTATAACTTGGCCTGGTTTTCTTAGTTAGGACATCACTATGGCTCGGCCTTCCCCTACCATGACCAAACACTAGCCAAAGCACGTCACTGAACTTTCCGTGCCATGATTCCTAGTCACCTTGTACTCCAAATCTTAACTATGGCTAAAATTATCTACCGTAATAATTAACTATTTAATTATTTATAAAATTCTAAAAATCATAATTTAAATCAAATGAATAATAATAAAAAAATAATTCTTGATTTTCGGGAAGGGAAGCTACACTATGACAGCTATTTTTTTCAGAAATTATTTTGTTCATCTAGTATTTTATTTATTCTGTTAAACTCAGAATTGATCGGTTGATCACCGTTTTGGTCACGATTAGCCATAACGGCAATATCTTTTGACCCCAAAGCATGATTTTGTGGCACAGTTGACTCCAGCGCACTCGTGGTACTGAAATCTACCAAGGTGTACTTTCAAAATCTAGAGTTTATAATATTTGACTAAATAGTCAATGGTACGCCTCGATTTGTATGCCATGGTTTCCAAAATTGGAAACATGACTTTTGATGGCCAAACTTACATGTTTAGATTATATTCAGATTATTATTAGGTTAAATTAGGTTTTTAAGTAAATTATTCTAGGGTTAATTATTATTAGATTAGTAACCCAACTAGCCACTATTCTATGAATTTAGAACTAGAACATTAGAATTGAGTTATGATTTTTGTGCACGGTTCATGGTACGATATGTGTTATAGGTTGACAGCTTCTAGATTGGCATTTCCCTAATCCTCTACTTGTGGCTACGGTTTGTGCAAGGATTCAGGCAAGTACAGTATTGCATTATGTTTAGTTCATTATAATGTTTACTCTATCGTTTTCTTGTTTGATATCTTATTGAGTCATTGCTTGATGTTCATCGAGACACGACTATGACACCATAGTTATTGTATCATTCTTAGTGTATCATTGACCGTTATTGATTGTTAGAGAGTCGAGAGGGAAAATACTCGGTAAATACGTGAACAAACCCAATTACCGTTACCGAATGATAGCTAAGTCATACACACCCGTGTTTGAGTTAACCGTACCAATTACTAAATGATATCCATCTATGATGTGCTATATTAGCCCAGCCATTCACGTATTAGAAGGTATTTCATATACACATAGTGGTTCCTATCTTTTCCTTTATCTAGTCTATTATCTTATTAAGTTCACATCTTGCCAGTTCATATCTTGTTAGATCACATCTTGCTAGTTTACTTTTTGCCACTTTATATCTCGTTAGTTCATATCTTGCTAGTGCTAGTTCATATCCTGATAGTTCTTGTCTTGCTAGTTCTGTAAATATTCTTTACCTTCATGGTTTCTCGCTTGTTCTAACTTATTTTGGACTAAAAATATTAATTGCAATATGGTTGTACTCTGCTCCTTTCCTGATTGGATCGTTGTTATAGGTGAGGATGACGTGTCTACTTTTGCGCTATGGACCATACGAGGGGGAGGTAGAGTCTCGAAGGCCAAACCATAGAAGACTAGTTAGATGTGTGGTAGTTTTCTATAATTATAAAAGCTTACATTCTTCTTCAAATGTAAAACTTCTATATTTTGTAAATTTGATTTAGTTGTTGTGAATGAGCAGTTAGTATTTATGAGCACTTTGTTTATTGTGGGCTAGACAGCGTACTACCGTCGATACTGCGATATAGGCTGGGCTTGGACACGCACTCGTATCCCGAAAAGCGGGTGCGGGTCGTGACAAGTTTTTATGGTGGCCCATGTATGTCTGATTTCGTAAAAGATTGCGAACTTGTGGTAGTACTTAAGTTAGTCGTACTGCTGCAAGCCTGCGACTAGTACGCTCATTCACAAATAGGATTGATTTGATTTTAGGAGAATGAATAGGACTAGGAGTCCTTATTCAATTTGACCCTTGGATAGTTAAGATAGTTAAATAGGTCATGTGATTTAGCTAATGATTTATTGAAGTCTCGGTATGGATAAATCGAAGAATTTTTCTAAGAGAATATGTTATTTTGTTTTGACATGTTGGTAGGATCCAAGGTAGGTAAAATATACGTTTGGTAAGTTAGGACTTCATAGAATTCAATTCCTAATTTTGATCATTTTTGTGCCATTTTATCTTCTGCCTTCTCTAAACCTCATTTTATTTTCAAAACTATTTTGCGATCGTTTTATTTTTAATTCCTAATCTTGGTTTAATTATCTATATATTAATTCAAGTCGTCTTCTTTTATTTTGTGATCGTTTTGTTTTCAAAACTGATACTTTTACTCCAGGACAGATACTTATATTTTCTTATCATGATTGACTTATTTGAATTTATTGAAGTTCCTTTAAAATTCTTATGGATGTAGTTAAAATAATTTTCGGTGACATACAATGGTAAGGCATATGTGCACTGTCCCTATTTATTTGAATTATGGAGACTGCTGGTTCACTGCAGTCAGCAGCACACTGGCGTGGCATGACCCCTAAGTTGAAATAATTTTAAGTATGCATAGGTTATCGAATATTACTAAAACTATATCCTAGTTGTATTATTGATCTTTTGATTTATTATGTCAATATTGGGTAGAGTTGATAAAGTGTTCGATAACATATTATACTTGAGTCATGAAACCAAGGGTTCACGGCAGCTAGATGTACACTGGCGAGGCATGGATTCTCGGTTAAATGACTTCGAATATACTTATGATTTTCGAATATCATAGCGAATATATCTTTTATTGGCATACGACCATTAATTTTTTTTCTTTTTTTAAATTTATTTGATGTCTTATTTCTTATTACCACCTTGTCTACACCTAGTAGTTCTTTATTTCTCTCATATTTTTTTATTTTTGAATTGTCATCTTTTAAACCTACTTTGATTTCCTTCCACTATATTTCTAAAACGTATTTAGATTTTGATTCTAGATGCCTGATCAATTTTGATCATTCATCACATTATTTTCTTGATTATATTCTTTGTCGTGCTTATTCATATCGATTGGTCATGTCATATTTTGATGATATTCTTGGTTGTGCCTATTTGTATCTTTTGAAATTTTGAGGACGAAATTTTTCTAAGGTGTGTAAATTTGTAAGCCCACTTACCAAATTTTTAATTTTTTTAATTTTATTTGTTTATAATTAATTTTATGGTCATTGGGAGTCATGCCAAAGCTTGTAGGTGGGCTATGACCATATTAACGTCATATGACCTCTAGATAGCTTATATATATATTATTTAGCTATTTTATATGTTTCTACAATTTTTGGATATTTTAGGTATTTAATATTTAAGGTTTTATTATTTTTAAGGACTTTCAGGATTTACTATAAGGTCATACGGGTGTATTTATGGACCAATTATTTTTATTTGGGCTCTAAATGACTAAAAATATTTTCTAGAATATATTAAAAAAAATTTGGATTTTTTTAGAATTTTTGGAAATTTTTATATAATTAAAACCTATAGAAATTATATTTTATAGGCTTTGAGAATTTACTGTGAGGTCGCACGATGATATTTTGTGTTAAATTATTTTATTTATATTCTAGACACTTAGAAATATTTTCTAGAATTTTTCTGGATTTTTCTGCAATTTATTTTGATTTATTTGGACTAAAAATGATTTTTAAATAATTTTCTGAATTAAATAATTAATTACCCAGAAATCGACCCAGGGGGGCCCACCTGTTGGCGCCCACTGCTACAGTGACCGCCTCTCTCTCTCCTATATATATTATTATATTCGTCCACCCTAATTAAATTCCAGCAGCCTTTTCTGGGAGAACTCATTTAGGGTTTTTGACTTCCCGAAGCGATTCCTGCCAACCCCGACGTGATTTTTGTGTGCCTTTTTTTGTCAGAAGCGTATTGAGGTATAGTTTCTGAATATGTATTTTAGTTTCGTAATTTCTGAACCTAAATTTCTAGAAAATTCGTAGAGTGTCGGTTGTCCGAAACTTGACACGTTTCGATGTTTTCGAGATTCCGGGAGGACCGGAAATCGAAATCACAAGCCGTTTGAAGTTTCGGAAAGCTAACACAGAGCTCTACGACATATATTCTTCCCAGAAATTATTTCGTTCATCTATTATTTTATTTATTCTGTTGAACTCAGAATTGATCGGTTGATCACCGTTTTGGTCACGATTAGCCATAACGGCGATATCTTTTGACCAAGGCATGATTTTGTGGCATGGTTGACTCCAGTGCACTCGTGGTGCTGAAATATACCAAGGTGCACTTTCAAAATTTAGAGTTCACAACGTTTGACTAAATAGTCAATGGCATGTCTCGATTTGCGTGCCATGGTTTCCAAAATTAGAAACATGACTTTTGATGGCCAAACTTGCATGTTTAGATTATTTCAGATTATTATTAGGTTAAATTAGGTTTTTAAGTAATTATTCCAGAGTTAATTATTATTAGATTAGTAACCCAACTAGCCACTATTCTATGAATTTAGAACTAGAACATTAGAATTGAGTTATGGTTTTCGTGCACGGTTCATGGTGCGATATGTGTTATAGGTTGACAGCTTCTAGATCGGCATTCCTCTCATCCTCTACTTGTGGTTACAGTTTGCGGAAGGATTCAGGCAAGTACAGTATTGCATTATGTTTAGTTCATTATAATGTTTACTCTATCGTTTTCTTGTTTGATATCTTGTTGAGTCATTGCTTGATGTTCATCGAGACACGACTATGACAGCATAGTTATTGTATCCTTCTTAGTGTATCATTGACCGTTATTGATTGTTAGAGAGTCGGAAGGGGAAATACTCGGTAAATACGTGAACAAACCCAATTAACGTTACCGAATGATAGCTAAGTCATACACACCCGTATTTGAGTAAGCCGTACCAATTACTGAATAATAGCCATCTATGATGTGCCATATTAGTCCAGCCATTCACGTATTAGAAGGTATTTCATACACACATAGTGGTTCCTATCTTTTCTTTTATCTAGTCTATTATCTTGTTAAGTTCACATCTTGCCAGTTCATATCTTGTTAGATCACATCTTGCTAGTTTACTTTTTGCCGCTTTATATCTCGTTAGTTCATATCTTGCTAGTGCTAGTTCATATCCTGATAGTTCTTGTCTTGCTAGTTCTTTAAATATTCTTTACCTTCATGGTTTCTCGCTTGTTCTAACTTATTTTGGACTAAAAACATTAATTGTAATATGGTTGTACTCTACTCCTTTCCTGACTGGATCGTTGTTATAGGTGAGGATGACGTGTCTACTTTTGCGCTATGGACCATACGAGGGAGAGGTAGAGACTCGAAGGCCAAACCATAGAAGACTAGTTAGATGTGTGGTAGTTTTCTATAATTGTAAAAGCTTACATTCTTCTTCAAATGTAAAACTTCTATATTTTGTAAAGTTGATTTAGTTGTTGTGAATGAGCAGTTAGTATTTATGAGCACTTTATTTATTGCGGACTAGACAGCGTACTACCGCCGATACCGTAGCGTAGGCTGGACTTGGACACGCACTCGTATCTCGAAAAGCGGGTGCGGGTCATGACAGCTTAGTGGCTCATTCCTAGTTGCTTGATCCTTATTAAGATACATCTTGCAGTGTGCTTCTACATGACCCTGATGGAAGCATGTAAAGCAGTAAAGTGGTCTGGATTCGAAGACTAGTTGTCACGACCCGATCCCAAATATAATGGGTCCAGTCGGATCATGCCCAGCCTGCACCATTGTGAGACGGCGGGTAGTAAGCTATATCAAGCAGTAAAACACAACAAGCAAATATCTAGCAGAAATAAGTATTTTTTTATTAAACTGAAACTAGACTGAAATGGAAATAACAAGATAACAACATCACAATTTATTTATTACAATTGTTCTGATAAAGCAAAGAAAAGGGAAAAGAACAATGCCAACATCTAGGGTTCTTGGGTTCCTGGTTCTGGTTTAGCTAAATCTGCAGGACCCAAGTCAGACCCGTAGTAAGAACTGTAAGCTAGCTCATTTTTGTCACAATCACCTAAAAATATTGGGTCTCCAGTCAGGAGTGAACAAGAAACATATTTTCTTCCACATCTAGCATTTCTAAAATAATAATAAATAAAAATGTGAGACAGTTTAAGAAACAATATAAGTTTTTGTAAATAATTGTAAAAGACAACAATAAATATGGTCTCTGATATCAAATATGATACAATTAGGGGTGTAAACGGGCCGGACGGACACGGACAGTCCACTGTCCGTGTTCGGTCCGAAAATGAAAATAAGTTCGGACGGACGGGCACGGACAGTCCACTGTTCGAGTTCGGGCCGGACGGACACGGACAACCACTGTTCGTTAATTCAATCGAACGGTCCGCGGACAAATGAAATATATTACCAAAAGCTATTATTTTATCAAGATACCTTGATAGTTGGTACAAAAATCAAGTTGAAAGAAAATACAATTGAAGGTTATAGAATACAACAAACAATAGTAAAAGGTTAACAAAAATAGAGACCGAACAACAAAAAATTAATGCAAAACCAAAATAATATTACATAATTGATGTAAAACCAAAATGAGTCTCCACTATCGGACGGTTCGCGGACAAATTCGGACCGGACATGGATATGATCGTGTCCGGGTCCGATTTTTAAACGGACCAAAAAAAATGTTCAAGTTCTGTTAGTTAATCAATCGGACGGTCCGCGGTCGAACCATTTATCGAGCCAGACACGTACGGACAACGGACTAGTTTGTCCATTTTACACCCCTAGATACAGTTCTATGCTAGTGTTTTGAGTATATAACAGGGCCTGTAACCGAATGGGATAGAGGCAATATGTATACTAACGTTTTGGCCAAAACAAATAGCATACAGTACGGCTCAACCTCCTGTGCGGTAGGGGTTAGCACGAGAGAGACAATCGAGAAGTTTGGCTTTGGTCACAGACGTTATACTACTCCCCCAAGCAATCCCCGAGTCAATGAGTCAACGAGTCAATCAATCAATCCGTTAATCGATGTGGAGTCCGAGAGGGATCCACTATGAATCAGTGTCACTACAGTACATGAAACTACTGATGCTAGGGGTGCAACTCGGGCGGGCAAAACCCGAGCCCGATCGGGTAAACCCGTTAATAAGTTGGGTTAGGGTTGAAGATACTCGGGTTCGGGCTTGGGTTCGGGTTAAATTTTTTGAACCCGATCAAAAATCGGGTTGGGCTGGGGTTAATGTGTCGGGTTACCCGAAGAACCCGAAACCCGACTTTATATATATATATATATATATATATATATATATATATATATATATATATATATATATATATATATATATATATATATATATATATATATATATATATTATTTTATACTTAAATAAAAAGTTTAAATCCTAAATTTCTCCACCCAAACTATTCAATTCCTTTATCTTGAATCTTATTTCAACTTGTATTTTGTAATGATCATGACTTGATTGCTATTTGATTATGTGTTAATTATTTCCTTTGTTTTAAATTATTTTAAATATTATATTAGAGTCTGATAAACCCGATGGACCCGACCCAACCCGAGTTCAACCCGATCCTTCGGGCTTGGTCTTGGGCTTCATATGTTGAACCCGAGGTCGGGTCGGGCTTGGGCTCGGGCTAGGCTTATGATTCATCGGGTTGGGCTTGGGTTGACCTCAAGCCCGACCCAACCCGCCCGAGTTGCACCCCTAACTGATGCATACATTTAATTATTAAAATAAAAACACAGACATAAAAGAGATATGAACTTGCCTCAGAAGTTTTCCTCGGCGTGGGCAGCAACAAGTAGGTAACCGCTAAGGTCTTAGGGATCAGAACCTACAGGATGGTAGTACCAGATTTTAATAACTAAAATCTACGCTTTAACTCTAAGGAACAACACTAGAGGCTAAGTCTAGTAGGTTGGAAAAACCTATTTGGAAATAATTAAAATATTTTAAGAGTAGATTTTATTAAGTAATAATAAGTGACAAAATAATCGTTTTTGAATAAAATACATGTTTTGTCGAAATAACAAATATTAAGAAAATAACTTTTTAATAGTATTTTAGAGATTAATATTTTTAAGGAATTTAAGTTTTCCAAAACTAATTTTTTAATAATATAGAAATTATTTACCGATCAATAGTAATAAAATAATTTTTCTTAGAAATCCATTTTTAACCATTTTTCATAATAAAAGGAAAATAGCTTTTAATTGTAAAAAATAATACTTTATAAAAATACGGTTTTTACCAAACTAACGACTTAAATTAATATCAAAACATTTTCGGTTATTATTACTAAAAACTATTTTATTTACCGAAATCAATTATTTTAGCTAGTAAAAGTCATTTATAGAAATAACATCATTTATATTATTTATTCTTATTGTTGAAAGCTTTTGGTATAAAACGTTTTCGGAAAATATATCTATAAGTTTCTAGTGACAAATCAAATACTAATAATATTTTGGTGAAACTAATTAATAATAGACCATTTTTACTAATAAACTCATTTTCCACATTTCTTTATAAGCCCAAAATTCATATAAAATACATTTTGTTATAAAACCTTTTATAGGCCAATATTTTACTTATAGAAAGTACTAATACTAATTAACCAATATAAATTCTAATCCCTATAGTTTTCTACACTAATAATTAATAAGCAACACATTTAATTAAACTACACATTATTACACAATTAACCAAGCAATACAATTACTAATCTAAATATTCCAATTGGCATAGCTTCATTCTGTCAATTGGCCGAAACATGGAAAAGGTTTCTGTACATGGAACAGAAAGTTTCTGGGTCAGAGATATACCAAAATGGAGACGGAGAACCGAGGGAAGGCCTCAGGCTTGGATCAAAGCGTCCGAACGTCGACGAAACGATGGACACGCGTGCGGGGTGCACGCACGGATCGTGCGGACGCACATGGAGCCACGATGGGCACGCACGGACGTCGCAGGGGTGCACGGACAATACTGTCGGCTGCTGCCGGCCGGTGGCTGATGCGGGGCCGGCGACCTGGCACGTGGGCGCGGGCGGCCTGGCGCGGGTACGGACGGCTGCGACGACGATCGCGATTACGGGTGCGGGTTCGGGCACGAGGAAGAGGGGGGAAGAGTGGTCCAAAATTGACGGGGACGGTGAGACGGACGCGATGGTGGTCTCGGATTTGGATTTGGTGGAGGGAGGAGGAAGTTATGGAGTTTTTGTGAAGGTTGGAAAATGAGGAGTTTCTGTGGAGGAAGGGAGAGTTTCTGAATGTATTATGTACGTGATCTCTCTCAGATCCGTAGATAGGAGGGTCACGCGGAGAAAGGGAGAGACTGGGTTTCGTGGAGGTAACGGTTAGATTAAGTTAAAAGGGTTTGGATTATCGGGTTTAAGTGCTG
Source organism: Iris pallida (assembly GCA_029216955.1). Classification (NCBI taxonomy): domain Eukaryota; kingdom Viridiplantae; phylum Streptophyta; class Magnoliopsida; order Asparagales; family Iridaceae; genus Iris; species Iris pallida. The sequence continues at coordinate 12,872,267 of JANAVB010000599.1, forward strand.
GACTTAGATTATGGGTCTGACATTGGGCTCACAATTAAAAGAAAATAAAATAAAGCATGCATATTAATTAATTATAAAAATCATGGGCTTCACACTAGTGGTTTCCAAATACTTCTATCTTCCGGAAGTTCGTTGCGAATACATTCCGGTAGAGGCCTACTCGAATCCGTCTCCACAAATACCCAATCAGTGCTCGGTTTGGTCTTCTCTAATGTTGGCTTGTCCAGTTTCAAAGGGGCCCTAAATCTACGGGCAATGTGAAACGGAGCAGTCTTTGCAAGCAACTACAAAGGCAAATCTGGTAAAGAAACCCAAATGGGAACTAGAGCCGTTTCCTTCGACGGGGAGAAGTCTGGTGTCCATTTGAAGAGTCTCATTGATGCTTGGGCAATAAACCATAATTCCTTCGAACGCAGCTTGAGAAAGTCCTCGTCGTGTTTCGGCCTTATCAGGACATGTTGGGTGACGAGGATGCCCACATGAACCTTCCCGATGAAGCCGAACAACAGAAACTCTACTGGTTAGCGTCTACCTACGGCCTAGATCTAGAAAATTTCCCAATTAAAGCTAGGCGGAGGGGGAGAAACATCCCTGCCTCGTCCTCCTCATCGAACTGCATCACTGGGCACCCTGGAAGTTGAAAGGAGCCCAATGCTTGATGGTTGGGCCCGGATCCGAGCGAGGGGCCAAGATGGATAGGGCATCAGCGATGGTACGACGATGCAGGGGAGCCGCCAAAGGAGAGTTATACGGGATAGGGGGAATGGAGCAGAGCTAGAGGAATTTGCGAGGAGGAGGGGAATGTTGGAGTGGGTGGGGTTCCCAACCTATGTGGAGAAGACCCCGGAGTGCGACGAGTGCCGTCCGATGTCGGAGAAGCTCGGGAAGTAGGCGACGGAGTTGCTGCTGCTGCTGCTGGAGCTGCTGGAAGCAGGGGATCCGAGTTCGGGCCGAACTCGGTCCTAGGCCGAGTTCTGGCCGAACTCGGTCTGGCCATTCCAGAATGGTGGCATGAGGTTCTGTTTGCCCCACACAGAGTTCTGGCCGAACTTTGTGTCGTCGGGGGCTGAAGCGAGATTCTGGATAAGTTTTCATCATTGGATCTAATCCAACGGTCCAGGTTGGCTACGGGATTAGGGAGTTATATTGGGATTTCCCAACCCTAATTCATAGTGCAACGCATTAGACAACACAAGTTTGAGAGAGGAAGGAGGCAAGAGTGCCATTACAACTTCGGAGAAGAAGACGGAGGATTGAAGGTCGCTGTTCGAAGGAGATCGTGTTCGGGTAATCTCTACTCGTCGTTCTCGCTCTTCGTAGCCTTGTAATCATTGTTCTTATCTCTGAGTGTTGTAGGGATCCGATTTGGATCGGAAGGAGTTTGTAGAGGGTGTAATTCTTCTATTCCATTAGTGGAGGCTTCTCAGGGTTGGACTCCGATCGTCCCGTAGTTTTTTCCTGCAAGGGTTTCCACGTCAAAAATTCTCTGTGTCTGCGTGGATTGTTTTTGTGTGATTGTTTTTGGGTTCGTGCGTTGTATTGCTCGGTCCTCTCGCAGGTACTCTCCGGTTTGGGGAAAGGTTTCCGCGTTTCTTTCCCAACAGAGTGGTATCAGAGCTTTGGGTTCAAAGGGTGTCAGGAGTTGACAGAAGAACTAGAGAGGAGAGATGGACGCGAAGCCGGTGCGCATGGTGAATCTGAACGGCACAAACTATCATTATTGGCGGAGCAAGATGAAGGATTTGCTGTTCGTCAAGAAGCTGCATCTGCCCGTATTTGTATCCGAGAAGCCCAGTGATAAATCCGAGGAGGACTGGAAATTCGAGCATATACAGGTGTGCGGATACATCCGGCAGTTCGTTGACAAGAACGTGTACAACCACGTTGCCAATGTTGAGCACGCGAAGACGTTATGGGATAAGCTGGAATCTTTGTATGCGAAGAAGACCAGGGTAAACAAGTTGTTCCTGATCCGGACGATGATGGGTCTGCGGTACAAAGATAGGGCGTCTATTACGGATCACTTGAGTGATTTCCAGGGCGTGGTTGACCAGCTATCTTCTATGGGAGTCAAGTTCGACGACGAAGTTCAGGGACTGTGGCTGCTGTGTACATTGCCAGACTCGTGGGAGACCGTACGAGTATCTATGATCGCTTCTGCTCTAGAGGGCGTGGTCAGTCTGGAGTTTGCCAAGAGCGGGGTGTTGAATGAAGAGATGCGGAGACGTTCTCAGGGCACTTCATCCACATCCCACCACTCAGAGGTACTTGTTTCAGAGAGCCGCGGAAGAGGCAAAAGCAGGGGTCCAGGTGGTGGCAGAGACAAGAGCAGGGGGAAGTCCAAGGGTCGTTACGAGGACTCGGAGTGTTACCATTGCGGTAAGAAGGGCCATATCAAGCAGAACTGTTTCACTTGGAAGAGAGAGAAGAAGGGCGACAAGGGGAAGCAAGAAGAGAACACTACAGCGGCGGCCTCGGTGCATGGAGGCGATGTGATCGTCGTAGGTGATGAGGTCATTACTAACCTCGCCTGCGATGATAATTCTTGGCTGGTGGACTCAGGGGCTTCAGCACATGTATCTCACAATAGGGCACTGTTTGCCACTTATACGACAGGCGACTGTGGCGTGTTGAAGATGGGCAACGGAGATGTGTCAAAGGCGGTTGCCGTTGGAGATGTGCATTTGAGAACGAAGACGGGTGCGGTTCTTGTTCTCAAGGATGTTCGTCATGTCCCTGATATCCGTTTCAACCTGGTGTCGGTTGGAAGGTTGGATGACGAGGGATTCTTCAGTCTCTTCGGGAACAGTCAGTGGAAGCTTTCCAGAGGTTCGTTGGTGATTGCCAGAGGAAGTAAGAAGTCCGGTCTCTACTATATGGAGGGGAGCGCAGAGGGGACACAGGAGGTGAACGCAGTCAGTGATGCGTCTACCGAGTTGTGGCATAGACGGCTCGACCATATCAGCGAGAAGGGGATGAGCTACTTGGTGAACAGGAAAGTGATTCCGGGGCTCAAGTCTACAAAGTTGGAGAAGTGCACGCACTGTTTAGCTGGAAAGCAAAATAGGGTGTCTTTCCAAAGTCACCCAAGTTCGAGGAAGCCGGCGTTGCTCGAGTTGATTCACTCGGATGTCTGCGGTCCTATGAAGGTAAAATCTCTTGGTGGTGCTTCTTACTTTGTGACTTTTATTGATGACTGTTCCAGGAAGGTTTGGGTCTATGCCTTAAAGACCAAGGATCAGGTGCTGCCTACTTTCAAGGAGTTTCAGGCCTCTGTTGAAAGGGAGACGGGCAAGAAGTTGTTGTGTGTTCGGTCCGACAATGGCGGCGAATACATCGGTCCCTTTGATGCGTATTGCAGAGAGCAAGGGATACGACACCAGAAGACTCCGCCAAAGACACCTCAGCTCAATGGTGTAGCGGAGTGCATGAACAGGACACTGATGGAGAGGGTGTGGTATTTGCTGTCAGAAGCAAACTTACCGGGCAGTTATTGGGGTGAGGCTCTTCTCACAGCTGCTTATATTATTAATTTGTCTCCTAGTACTCCTTTGCAGGGTGATGTGCCTGACAAAGTATGGTACGGCAAAGAGCCGTCATACAATCACCTGCGAGCGTTTGGTTGTAAAGCCTTCGTGCATGTACCGAAGGACGAGAGGACCAAACTTGAGCCGAAGACGAGGCGATACGTCTTTGTCGGCTATGGTCGGGATGAGTTTGGCTATAGACTCTACGACCCAGTGGAAGGAAAGCTTTACAGAAGCAGGGACGTGGTGTTCGTCGAGGATCAGACCATGACCAACACTCAGGATTCCGAGACGCCTTCTGAGGCTGAGGAATTGCCTGAGTTAGAGTCATTTCGCTTCGAGCAGTTTCCAGAGGACATCGCAGAGGATCCAGTTATGGGGGAGCTGGTACATGGAGTTGCTCCCAACCTTGATCATCAGCCTGCTGATGGTGGTCAGGGTGTCCCTCAGGAGGATGAGCATGCCGGAGAGGTAGTTCCTAAAGGGGCAGAGGCTGTCGGTATACAGCCAGCACCAGTGGCTCCACTGAGAAGGAGTGACAGGGATCGTCGACCATCTACGAGATACTCACCGGATGAGTATGTGCTATTGACTGACGGGAGGGAGCCCGAAAGTTTCACAGAGGCTATGGAAGACGAACACAGGCAGGAGTGGATGGTGGCTATACAGGAGAAGATGAGTTTCTTGCACACCAATTCCACTTATGATCTGGTGCGGTTGCCAAAGGGCAAGAAGGCTTTGAAGAATCGATGGGTGTTCAGAGTGAAGCAGACGGATGATGCTACTCGCCCTCGATACAAAGCGAGGCTGGTAGTCAAAGGCTACGGTCAGCGGAAAGGCGTGGATTATGATGAGATCTTTTCGCCTGTCGTCAAGCATTCGTCTATCCGGGTGGTGCTAGCATTAGCAGCCAGTTTCGACTTGGAGGTCGAGCAGATGGACGTGAAGACGGCATTCCTCCACGGTGATCTTGAGGAGGAGTTATACATGGAGCAGCCGGAGGGATTCTGTGAGAAGGGCAAGTCATATTTGGTCTGCCGGTTGAGGAAGAGGTTGTATGGTCTGAAGCAGGCTCCGAGGCAGTGGTACAGGAAGTTCGAGTCGTTTATGGGGGAGCATGGTTATGCACGGACGACGTCGGACCATTGTGCATTTGTGAGGTATTTTGCCGATGATGATTTTATCATCTTATTGCTCTATGTTGATGATATGCTATTAGTGGGTCGGAATGCCACTAGGATAGCGGAGTTGAAGCGCCAGCTGGGCGCGGCCTTCTCTATGAAGGATTTGGGCACAGCGAAGACTATTCTTGGGATAGAGATCAGCCGAGAGAGAGAGAGTCCAAGCTGCTACACTTGTCCCAAAAGAAGTACATTCACCGGGTACTTCAGCATTTCGGGATGGACGGGTCGAAGAAAGTGAGTTCCCCCCTCGCGGCTCACTTTAAGCTTACTGAGGAACAGTGTCCATCTACCGAGGACGAAAAGGAAGATATGGAGCGGATTCCATATGCCTCAGCTGTGGGAAGCCTGATGTATGCTATGGTGTGTACGAGGCCAGATATTGCTCATGCAGTTGGTACGATTAGCAGGTATCTTTCAAATCCTGGAAGGGTACATTGGAGTGCGGTCAAGTAGATTCTACATTATCTTCAGGGCACTGCTGGTTGGAGACTTTCCTTTGGTGGTGACGAGCCGAAGCTGGTTGGGTATACCGACACTGATATGGCTGGAGATATAGACACGAGGCGATCGACTTCGGGCTACGTGATAATGTTTGCGGGGAGGAGCAGTATCGTGGCAGTGGCAGTTGTAGAAGTGTGTTGCCTTGTCGACGACAGAGGCAGAGTACATTGCGACGACGGAGGCTTGCAAGGAGCTGTTGTGGATGAAGAAGCTGCTGCAGGAAATGGGACTGAAGCAAGAGCAGTATACTTTGCTTTGCGACAGTCAGAGTGCGATCCACCTTGTGAAGAATCAGACGTTTCATAGCCGGTCCAAGCACATCGAGACTCGGTATCATTGGATACAGGATGTGGTTGAGAAGAAGGACGCGGAGCTTGAGAAGGTGCATACAGATGACAACGGAGCTGATATGTTCACGAAGATTCTACCAAGGGGAACTTTGAGTACTGCAGGCAGGTCGTCGGGATGACGACATCCTCCCCATAGTTGTGAAGGGGGAGATTTGTTGGAGTGGGTGGGGTTCCTAACCTATATGGAGAAGACCCCGGAGTGCGACGAGCGCCGTCCGATGTCGGAGAAGCTCGGGAAGTAGGCGACGGAGTTGCTGCTGCTGCTGCTGGAGCTGCTGGAAGCAGGGGATCCGAGTTCGGGCCGAACGCGGTCCCAGGCCGAGTTCTGGCCGAACTCGGTCTGGCCATTCCAGAATGGTGGCGTGAGGTTCTGTTTGCCCCACATAGAGTTCTGGCCGAACTCTGTGTCGTCGGGGGCTGAAGCGGGATTCTGGATGAGTTTTCATCATTGGATCTAATCCAACGGTCCAGGTTGGCTGCGGAATTAGGGAGTTATATTGGGATTTCCCAACCCTAATTCATAGTGCAACGCATTGGACAACACAAGTTTGAGAGAGGAAGGAGGCAAGAGTGCCATTACAACTTCGAAGAAGAAGACGGAGGATTGAAGGTCGCTGTTCGAAGGAGATCGTGTTCGGGTAATCTCTACTCGTCGTTCTCGCTCTTCGTAGCCTTGTAATCATTGTTCTTATCTCTGAGTGTTGTGGGGATCCGATTTGGATCGGGAGGAGTTTGTAGAGGGTGTAATTCTTCTATTCCATTAGTGGAGGCTTCTCAGGGTTGGACTCCGATCGTCCCGTGGTTTTTTCCCGCAAGGGTTTCCACGTCAAAAATTCTCTGTGTCTGCGTGGATTATTTTTGTGTGATTGTTTTTGGGTTCGTGCGTTGTATTGCTCGGTCCTCTCGCAGGTACTCTCCTGTTTGGGGAAAGGTTTCCGCGTTTCTTTTCCAACAGGGAAGTGAGGTGCGACCCAAGAGATTGTGCTAATAGTTGAGGGCGGGTGGGAGGGAGAATGCTCGGCATCACTGCCGAGCACGGGGGGGAGGGGGGAGGGGGGTAGGGTGGGCAGCCGATCGGCTAGACCTAAAGGAGAGGAAGGAGCAAAAAGTGTATATATAAAACCCAAAAAGAAAATAAAAAAGAAATAAAAAGATTACAATCTTCTTATTCTCATCTTGTCCGCTAATTTTATTTTGATCCAGCGGCTACATATTGTATTTCATTTTGATTACACTCAAAATGAAATACATAATATATATATATATATATATATATATATATATATATATATATATA
>JANAVB010000599.1:12884125-13021625 GCA_029216955.1 Iris pallida
AGTATACTCCTCGGACTTGTTCATTACTTCATGTCTTGTATTCATGCTTGTATCTCCTTGTTGACACGATGTTTCACGAGGTTGTCTTATATCTTGTTCCCTGAGTTTACTTGTGTCTGGGAGGGGAAATACTACAGATATGTGATCAAATCCGAGTTACTATTCATGTGAATAACTTAGGCCCCACATCGTGCATGCGGGACCGAAGCCGTACCATTTCATGTCCTTGAATCTACCCAAGCCGATCATACACTCTGGATGTATTTCGATATATTGCACACATCAGGATCATTGTGTATCTCATGTTCAGTTTTTATTTCATGTTTCCCGTATTTACTTTTCAGTATTCATGTTCAAGTTTCATGTCATGTTCTTATTTCTCGTACTTTATATTTTCCTGTATTTATTTCCATACCATGATGTGCATGTTCATTTCCTTGGATATACTTAGCTTCGCTTCTGACTAGAATATGTTGCAGGTGAGTTGGAGGCTATCTGTGACACTTATTACGGGCAGGAGCCTGGAGGCACATATGAGCCAGCCGATGTTGCTCTGGACTTAGAGGCTGAGGAAGCCTAGTACCTTCCTTTTTAGTTTTATCTGAACTTTGTATTAGAGACATCAGTTTACTTTTCATTTGCTAAAAATGTAATAACTCTTAGACTTATACTTGATTTTGTGATTCGATATTAGATGATGTGGTTTATATTCATTAGTATCTGGACTTGTAGTTTTCCCTAGAGATTGGTACAACTTACTTCATCGTGTCTAACGACGAAGGCTGGGCGTGTCCGACTCGTGTCCGATTATTCGGGAGCGGGACGTGACCCCCGACGACCCCCTGACCCCCCGATCCCCTCCCGCGACCCTACGGCGTGGCTAGTTCTCCCTACTACGTGGCTGCTCCCTTCCAACGTAGTCCTCCTCCGTTGATCCCTCCCTCTGGCGCTCCTCCTCCCTTCCTCCCTACTAGGTAAACCCTAACCCTCTTTCAGACACAACTAGGACCACATACACACAGAGGACACAACCATGATACTTTGACAAATACACACACACACACACACAACCCTAACACTGACACGAGGACCCAAACACATGGACACACACATAGAGGAATTTCGATATATATTCTCTATTTGATATATATTCCTTATTTTATTGCCAAATTATATTCTATATTTTATTGTCACTATGCTATATAGCAGTTTGTTAGAAATTAAATGATCAATGTTATCTTAACATGCTATATAGTAGTTTGATACAAATTAAACTAAATGATTGTCACTATGCTATATAGTAGTTTTGATAGAAATTAAATGAACATTGTTATCTATTTGATTGTCACTATGCTATATAGTAGTATCATATAATTGTCGAGCTTAATATAAGGAAATACTTTATTTGGTTAATCTTTGATTCACGCCATCATGGAACAGGACAAGAGGACAGATTGTAACGTTATGGCATTGTATGGGACGAAAATGGCAATGGACGATCATCTTTTGAGGCTATATGATGCGATGGCTCACAGCAGTATAAGGCTGGCATCTGCCTTGGATATATACAATGCTACAGTTGACGCATTGGAGCAAATATGTCCTCCTGGTTCGCCGGCATCAACACCGACTCTATCGATTATACTACCTCCTTCATCGTCATCGGTGATGCTTATACAGGAGCGGTATGAGTTCATGCTATCCCGGATGCGCGGTGGTGCTCCTCCTCCTGATCGGCCGTAGTCCTTCATTTGACATATTGTGTTTGGTTGTCATTCTTGGGTCTTCATGTATTTATTTCAGAATTTTAGTTACAATATTTGATGTGTTATATGTGATGGCCATTATTGTGTCTTTATTTGACAATATTTAATATGACATTCTATTGGTTTAGTTTAGTAAAAATTTATGTATTTATTTTATTATTTATGCATTCACTTTATATGTTTTTTCGGTGTTGGGTGTTCCACTGAAGGGGTCGACAAGCCCAGAAAATTCAACGGAGGTTTGCTCCGAGTCTACCTTTTATAGACCGTGATTTAATAACTATAGACAGATTTTGGAAGAAAACAAATTGCTTTCTATTTTTTTATTATTTTACAGTTTAGCGACATTCTGCTACGTTCAACGACGTAACAAGACGTCGATAAACGCGTATCAGAACATTGCTACACTGTGTCGTTGCCATCGCTAAACGTCGCTACCATGCTGACATGGCAAAGTTTGTCATGTCAACTTGTCGAAGCTGGATGTCGCTACTGTCGCGAAACGTCGCTAGACAGTTGACATGGCAAAGCTTGCCATGTTAGCATTTTCGTAGCAAAACGTCGCTCTGTATTTCGCTAAATTTAGAACTTTTCGTAATGAACTTTGATATCGATGATTAGCTATGTCACATCGATCTGCGTCGCTAAATCAGTGACGAAGTAACGTTGCTAACATAAATCGCTATAGCTACGACTAGCGACGTTTTTTTGTGTCAGCGACCATCGATTACGCGACATCACGAATTCGTCGCTAAAATGCCGCTAATTTTTGTAGCGACGTTCTTTTTGCATATTAGCGACGTTTATCGACGTCGCTAATATGACTTATTCTAGTAGTGCTTCTCGCACTTCGACTCCGAAGTCCACTTCCATAGGATAATGAGACAACCATCAAAAGTCTGTGGACCCTCTTGCAAGACACGCACCACATCCTCTCTCAGTCCGAACTTAAGGAAGTCGAATCCGTTCTCCCTTGCAAAAAACTCCATAAACTCTATAGTACCTTTTAGGGTTAAGGTTAACCAATATATATATATATATATATATATATATATATATATATATATATATATATACACACACACACACGCATCCCCACCAACCCCGTGGCCACTGCCACCCAACCGGGTTGGTGCAGGAGGGGAGGCTCGATCCCGGGTCTCCCCGCCGAGAGCCCCCCTTCGTACCACTTGCGCTACAAGCGCCACACACACACACACACACACACACACACACACACACACACACACACACACATATATATATATATATATATATATATATATATATATATATATATATATATATATATATATATATATATATATATATATTTAATGTCCGGTCATCCTCGCACAAGCCGGAGGCCACTGCCACTCAGCCGGCTTGTGCAGGAGGGGGGGGGCTTGATCTCGGGTCTCCCCACCGAGAGCCCCCCACCCTCTCATGCCACTTATGCTAGGAGCCCGGACATATATATATATATATATATATATATATATATATATATATATATATATATATATATATATATTTTATATATATATATATATATATTTTTATATATATATATTTATAATATATATATATTAATATATACATATATATATATATATACACACACACTTTCTAATCTAGTGGTAGCAGTGAGATATATATATATATATATATATATATATATATATATATATATATATATATATATATATATATATATATATATACACACACTTTCTAATCTAGTGGTAGCAGTGAGATGTCACCCGAATGGTAGGGAGATCGATTTCCTGTGAAGAACGTTCAACACAAACTAACAACTCACCAGCTCATATATATATATATATATATATATATATATATATATATATATATATATATATATATATATATATATATATATATATATATATATATATATATATATTTATATATATATATATATATATATATTGTTTCACTTAACAAAATGCCCTTAAATGGCTTTTGAAAGAATACGAGAAAAAGTACAAAAGTACAAGTAGATTCTGGAAAGTATTGCTATGGAAGTCTGATCTGAGAGCGATCACTTTGTTCCTTAGACCACACGATTATGATGAAGAGAACTGGTTGAAGAAGAACAACCGGAAGAACTAAGTCACCAGAAAGGTATCGACACAATTGGCACTGAAGGCACAGTCGAATGCTTCCTGCTTTGCTTCACTTTGTTCTTAAGAAAAAGTTGAAGAGAAACACTCTGAAAAATCACTTTGCTCTGAAAGTATCTGGTCTCTGATCTGTGTGATGTCTTCTACCTTCTGTTTAAAAAAATAACTCTATTTATAGACCGGACCCTCTGTGCGTAAAAAGCAACATAATTAGGTCTCTACGCAAGTAACTGCTACCCACGATCGAAAATCGACCTCTACGCGTGATGACACGTGTCCCATATAGAGTTGTGGTCTCTACGCATGGTGATACGTGTCCCATAACTTCAACAATATGGGGAGAGCACGTACACACGTTCCTCGATAAGTGTGGCATGAAAGCCACGTATGCAGACCACGTTCTCACATAGCCAGAAAAGATTGAGCGTAAAATAACCCAAAACAAACTTTCTGCGTAGAGCGGCTAAAAAGTAGCCTTGAGCGTATAGCTAGCTCAAATAAACTCTACGCACACAAAAGTAGCTGAGATAGCCTTGAGCGTAAGAAACTTAAATAACTTTCATGCGTTAAGGAAGCGGTCTCTTGAGCGTAAAGTAGCCCATCTACACACTAAACTACAAGCGTTGGGTTTGGTGCAAAAATTTTCTTGGCTTATGTGCAATGTTCTATCAGAAAATTATTCTGTCAAAGCAGTATCATGCGCATTAAATGCGGTCTGGACAGCCTGTCTCTCGCGTAAAGTCTGAGAATACTCTCGCGTAGAATTTGAGGATGGCTCTTGCGTAAAGGAGCTTGCGTAGAGTTGGACTCTGTTTGATATCTGCGTAGAGCTTGAATCTGACTCAGTTTGACTTGCGTAGAGTCTTTAAATGGGCCTCGCGTAGAGTCTGAAACTGATTTTGCATAAAGCTCTCAACTTCTTTGACTTGGTCTATGAAGTTTATTTATGCTTCTACAAGACCCCCTTTAAAGTTTACAAAGTTTTTTTTTTTCAAAATTTGAAATACTTTGAACAGAAGCGTAAAATCCGTGATATCCAACAATCATCTCAGAAGCGTAAAATTTGGGATACCCAACAGTCATCTCAGAAGCGTAAAATTCGAGATACCCAACAGTCATCTCAAAAGCGTAAAATTCGGGATACCCAACAGTTACTTCGGGAATTTGAACCAATTTTAAAATTTTCTATAAATAGAGCTTCGCTAGTAGAGAGAGAACTTTACTCATCTCTTGCAATCTCAATCTTCTTTACTCTTGTCTTCGAAATCCCAGTTCAAACAAATGGCACCAAAGAGCAAGACCACTGTCGGCGCTAAGGGAAAGAAGCCTGCTGTTGCTTTGTCGAGGACTGAGCGTACGGAGACCATCGTCGCATCACCGGAGGCAACCCAAAAGACCAACCCCTCTGTGGCTCCGACCATGATAGGTAAAATCCTATCTAGTTTGGCCATGTGTTCGTCGGAGAAGAAGAAGAATCGAACAAAAATCCTAAATTTTAAGCCCACGTTTATACGTGTCAGCGTAGAATAAAAACCACCAAATACGCCCACGTCTATACGTGTCAGCGTAAAATAGAAACAACAAAATACGCCCACGTCTATACGTGCCAGCGTAAAATAGAAACAACAAAATACGCCCACGTCTATACGTGCCAGCGTAAAGTTAAAAATACGCAAGTCACCCACGTTCATACGTGTCAGCGTAAAGCAAGTCAAAAGACTATATGTTTTCATGCGTACAACTTTTACTCTTTTGAACAGAGAAAAGTACGCATAAAAAACTTTTAGTCATACATTGCATTAACTTAGAATATTTTTCCAAAAATTTTTGAAACAAAGAAAAAATATTCAAAATCCTTTACACACAAATCTTCACTTGCGTAAAAAAAGCTCTTGTGTAGAGATGAAGCAACTTAGGATATTTTTCAATCTTTTACAAACAAAGAATGAAAATTTTCAAAATCTTTAGGCATAAACATTTACTTGCGTAGAAGCATTTGCGTAGAGATATATAGAGATCAATTCTGAATTTTACTAACTTGATTTCTTTTTTTCTTGATCTTCTTTTTGTAGTGGACTTGCAGATTCATCCTTTTTCTGAAGTCTTTGGTTCCCCAACTGGTATCTTGGGTTCCAACTATTTGGAGAATTTGTCTTATGTTGAGTTCCCACAAAATGACAAACAATACCCTGAAGAGAGACAACAACTGATAGCTGCTCAGGGAGACAAAATGCTGCTGTCATTGATAAATGGAGAATTACTGGTGTCGCTAGATGGCCAGCAATTTTTGAAGCCTGCTTTCATGTTTGGGGATGCTATTGATTTTCAATCACAGACGAACCCCAAGAAGGAGGCTTGGGTGTTTAAGTTTGGAGAGAGGGCGATGTATCTTCCAACCATGCCAAGGGATTATCCCCTGTCTTCGTTTGTTCACGCCACCTACCCAAGACAGATGAACTGGAACCTGACTTCCAACAGTCATGGTAGACCAGACAAAATTATTTTCAAGAGGGACGGGTCCAACCAAATGGGCTACCATACTAGTACTCCCAGCGGTGGTGTCATTCCTTTCTCCGGTTTACTGTCTGGATTCACACTAAGCGAGGATTCAGCTTTGATCCAACCAGTGCAGATACTAATGTTCATAAACAAGTTTATGAATGCCTCAGTGCTATACCCCCAGGTCAACCCTAGGCTGCCAGGGTGGATGACCCCTCATAATAAGAACTGGATTCAACTTAGTGATTGGATCATGAAGAATTTCGAAACAGAACTGCAAGCCATTGGACTGTTTGAAGCAGTAGCCTCCACAAGTTAAGGCATACCAATGAACAATAATTTGTTCTTAGCTTTGATGGAGTTATATATCAGTTCGACAGGAACTTTTGCAACCCTAATTGATGTAAAGGGTCTTGCACTCTATGAGATGAAATTCATCTCCAAGCTGCCAATGGGGAAGCTCCATATGAAGAGTACGTTCCCTCCAACCAGGAACTAGCAGAGATTAGGGAGAAAAATCCTCAGTTAGTTGAAGTATACCAAGAGTTGATGTGCCATTATCTGATTTGCACCACTATATATAAAAGTGCATCGCATTTGGCATACATCATTAAATGGACAACATATCCATTCTACCATAAGAATAGGATATCCAAGGATGACAAGGAGAGATTTCAAGATAACAAGGCTCAACCTATCAACCCTTGTTCAATAATTCCTACTGATTCAATAAAAACTTGGATGATCACCTATAAGTCTCCGAACAAATATTTGACCACCAAGACTGGAGAATTCCCTGCAGGAACCGAAGCTTTGAGTTTTTTGAGACATGGCAGTCGAAAGCTCTCAAAAGAAGCCTTGCTAGCGGGCTTCCTTTCCCTATGGTTGTGAAGATAGGTCGTACCAGGGATTGGTACAGTCGACAGGATTCACCGAAACGTACTATGGCCAGCAGCACGTTTGGTATTCAAGGCCAGAATCAACCTATTATCGGCAATGGTATGTCGAATAAATGTAGGTTTGCGAGCATTTGGTGATGAACTGATCAATAATGCTCCTTACCGAAAAGATTTCCCTAGGGTAGAGATGCCCTACACTTATTTGATGGGCTGGTTATTGTATCACAACTGCAATTTATTGCCACCAGGCCTTGGAAATGATACGGAGGTATTCCTCCAGAAGTTTAATAAAGCCACGTGGACTGCGACTTCAGTGGCGGATACCCGGGCAACACTAAACTTTTTCCATGGGTGAAACTTTTTCTGCACAAGACCACCAGTCCCAGCGGACTGTTTCGACATACAATTTGAAGATGTAGGTCAAGAGAGGACTGGGATACCTGCACCAGTCTTTAAATGGCTAATATGCATCAGACCCTTGCATCTGATGTATAGAACTGAAGACAACTGTATGTTCGAACCATATCTACCCAGTCAGTTCGCTCGTCAGTTTGGGTATGACCAACTTCACGTTGGTAATCCCTCCACTAGCTTCAACTATTATGGAAAATTAGTTGATGGTGCAAGGGCATAGAGGTATTTCAGCGCTGGATGTACCGGTGCTAGATTCCGGGTGTCAACTGCTACAAGTACAACTGAGCTACGAATGCTTCATTCGTATGCTCATTTTTATGCCTCCATTCGTTCCTTCGCAAATGACTACAGCATGAAGGGGAGTCTTCGATGGGTCAAGGAAGGAAATGTCGAAGAACCAGTTATGGTACCTTCGGACATACCTGATGATGCTGCTGTTCCAGATGAATATCTAGAGACGATCCCTACGGGAGTTGGAGAAATAGCTGTAGGACCAATTACCATCACCACAACCCGGAAGCAGAAATCAGATGCAGTTGTTACTCTCCGGGATAAGAAGAAGAAAGTCACTGTTAAAGGGACTTCCAGACAGAGAGCCGCTACTCCAGAAAGTGAAACTCCTGTCGAGGAGCCCCAAAATATTACATCTTCCTCAGCTCAACCTGAAGAAGGGTCTTCAGCATCCCAGCCAGCAGCAGCAATAGAAGCTATAGGAGTCCTATCTCCCGGACGCCTCAGCACTTCACTACATCTAACTTCGCCACAAAAGGCGAAAGCTAGAGGATGATGACTGGGATATGGATTATGGCACACTCTTGTCGCGTCCTACACCTACTCTAGGTAAAGATAAATTACACAAAATTAATAGAAAAAAATATGTATTAAGATTTTGTATATTTAACTATTTTGCTTAGTCTTTGTAAGTATCATCACTGTAGCAAAGTTGATGGCTCCTCCTCCTTCTTAAGAGACTATCCATGAAGAGGAAATAGAGTCTGAAGAAGAGCATTCTTCTTCAAAAGAAGATTCTGCTTCTAAAGAATGTTCTCCATCTATGGAGATACAACTAGAGCCTGAAGTAGAGGCACACCAGGAATTGCCTTCTCTTGCCGAAGAAAGAGAAGAAGAACCAGCAGCAGAAGAAGAACCAGTTACAACCGAAGAGCTAGCTGCTAATGAATCAATTGCTGCTCAAGAACAAATTGCTGAGGCACCATCAATTGCTGCTACCAGTCCAGCTCAAGTTCCTGAGACAACTGTGTTCGAGTCTGAATCAAACATAGGAAGCAGCACCTCCATGATACCATCTTCTACCACCGAAACTCATCCTCCGGAGGTAGCAGAAAAAGTTGATGAAGTTGTAGCCCCAGAACTCTCTGGGAATCAATTAGCCATGGTAGCAACAACAACTATGGCTTTAGCCTATCTTGCTACCAAGGCAACGACAACATCCGCCCCCAGTCTTCAGAAGAAGGATTTAGTAGACCTTGCTGCCACACCGAGTTCCCATGCAGAAATAAATCTTTTAGTTGAGATTTATACTGAAGCTTTCTATAAAACCTTGGCGGCCTTGATCAAGATGGTCCTGAAGAAGGGCCTAAATTATGCAATCATGAAGGCTGTGATTGCTTCCACTATTAGGAATGTTGCTATGTTTAATGGTGCTGAGAGAGCAGCAGCTCTAGAGAAAGTAGTGGAAGGACTTGAACAGCATATTAAGGAATATCTAAGTCTGTCAAGTGAAACCCTCGAAAGTCTCATCCAGACCGAGTATGATGCTTTATCAGCTGAATACATCACTCAGGAGACTATTTTTAAAGAATCTCTTCAGGACTACAACAACAAAGTTGCCAGGGAGAGGGCTTTTTTGAATGAAACTAAACCCCTACTGGAGACACATAGAGAAGCCTATGAAACTTCAAACATGAGAATTTATCAACAAGATGATAGAATTCGTGAAGTTGAAGCAGAGTTGGCTCGATTGAAGACAGAGAGAGAGAGAGAGCAGATGATTGCAGCTCGAGATAAACATCTGGCGCAGAGCTCAATATTGGAAGAAAAGGTATTTGGTGTTGAAGCTACCATTAAAACCCTTGATGAAGACAAGAATAAGATGATAGTTACTTTTGCCGAACTCTTCCATCTTTGCACTGCGGAAGCCCGAAGATCTATAGCATATACAACTGTAGTGGGCTCTCATGAAAAGCGACTGGCCGAATTATAGAAGATGATTGAAGATTTGTCTGCTCCTCCTTAGGAATTTTGTATCAATAAAGAATTTTGTATTCTTCCTTTTATGTTATTAATAAAGAATTTTGTATTTTGTCTTTCTTTTGCTGTAATATTTCAAATCATGCAATGAATGAAACATTTTTTATAAAATGGTTGTGAGATAGAAAACAATTATCAGAGGTAATAATCTGAACATGATAAGTCTTCAAAACTCAACAAAGTATATTATATCTATCTAGAGGTAATGTGGACATGATAGATAATAAATCTTTTTTTTTAGAGTATACAATACTATCAGAGGTAATATGAACATAATAGATCGTAATGACTCAAAGAAAATAGATTGATATCTATTCAGAGGTAATATGGACATGATAGATAATAATAATAAAAAGAAGTAGATTTAATATTTATTCAGAGGTAATGAGGACATGATAAATAATAAATCTTTTTCTTTCTGAAATCAGCTGGTAAGACATAAAATCAAAATTCTCTTTTAGGAGAATAAATAATCAGCTTAACCAAACCTTGGTAGCTGGGGAATAAAGAAGAAATTCAAACGCAGTATTTCTTCAAGAATTTATCGTTAATTGGCATCATGAGCAAATCTTCATTAGGTTTAGATAACCTATAAGCACCATTGGAGAATACGGTTTCGACTACATAAGGACCCTCCCATTTAGCTTGGAACTTGCCTTTACTATTATGAGTCATAACCATAGGTCTTCGGACAGCTATAACTAGCTCTTCTACTTTAAATAACCTCTCTTTAACTTTGCGATTGAAAGCTCGAGATATGCGGGCTTGATACAGCTCAATGTGCTGTTGTGCTTGAAGACGCTTCTCATCCAAACCTTCAAGATCTTGGAGTCTTAAGCGGTTATTATTCTCTGTAGTTAGCTCATTAGCAATGGCTATTTTAAGAGATGGTATCTGGATCCAGTGGAAGAACAGCTTCACATCCGTAAACCAATGAAAATGGTGTAAAACCAGTTGGAGTTCGGACTGTTGTTCGATAAGCCCATAAACATTCTCCACGTTTCTCGTTCCAATCACGTTTATTAGAGGAGACAAACTTTTTGAGAAGTTTAATAATTGTTTTGTTGAAAGCTTCTGCTAAACCATTAGCAGCTGGATTATAAGCTGTAGAAGCTAAGTTCTGGATCCGATTCTTGTTACAAAATCGATAAAATGCCTGACTGGAAAATTGAGGCCCGTTATCATGGATTATCCTTCGGAGAATCCTAAAACGATAAATGACATGATGTTTGATGAAGTTAATCATATTAGACGTTTTTACTTCAACAAGAGGAATTGCTTCTGTCCATTTAGAAAAATAATCGGTTGTAGCCAGGATAAACTGATGTCCTTTGACAGAAGGGGGATTAATCGGACCAATAATATCCATACCCTAAGCTTCAAAAGGCCAAGAAGCTGCTGTAGGATATAAAAATTCAGAAGGTTGGTGAATAAAATCAGCATGAATCTGGCATGCTTTACACCGTCTGGCATAATCCACAGCATCTGCTATCATAGAAGGCCAATAATAACCCATTTTTCGAATATGGTCCTGTAATTTCAGACCTGGTTGATGCGCACCATAAACTCCATCATGAGCTTCACGAAGTATTTGTTTAGCTTCACTTTCTGAAAGACAACGCAATAAAAGTCCGTCATAAGAACGACGATACAACATATGCATTGAAGAATCATAATAGAATCGAAATGATCATCTTTTGATTGATGCAGCTTCTTTTGGATCTTCAGGTAAATTCCCATAAACCGTATAATCAATAAATGGACTTCTCCAATCCCTTTGCTGAGAATTTGATTAAGTAGCATAACTTTGTTCAATATGCAAATTATTCTTGACACGGAATAGATCTCTATCCAACAAAGTTATGGTATTTTGTCTTCTGATGGGAACTGCTAAGTCTGCAGCTAGACTAGCGAGAGCGTCGGCTTCCAAATTTTGAGAACGTGGTACGAATTCAATGAAGAACCCTTTAAATGAAAGAGCCAATTCAATTACCACTTGATGATAAGGAATGAGGTCAGGATTTCTGACTTTATATGTCCCTCTGACCTGTTTGACAATCAATTAAGAGTCTCCACAAGCTTACAAAAACTCAATGTCCAATTGTTTTGCTACTTGAAGACCAATTAGCAGAGCATTATATTCTGCCATATTATTGGAACATGGTTCATTGAGAGAATAAGCACGGTATATGACCATTTTATCAGGAGAAACCAAGACAATATCTACTCCAGAGACAATATTGCCTTTAGGCCCAACTCGTAATGCTCCATTAAAGTATAATTGCCAAATGTCATCCCTCAAAGACATGTTGCAATATACAACTTCATCCGGAATGTCATCATATAACTTAGAACTTTCAGGTATAGGGTGAGCTGCTAAGAAGTCAGCTAATGCTTGACCCTTTACTGATTTTTGAGGTATGTAGACCATATCATAAGGGGTAAGCAACATTGTCCAGGTAGCTAACCAGGAGTTAAGAATACTCGACTTTTTTATCAATAGCCGAATAGGATTTATTCTGGATATGACATGAATAGTCTGTCCTGTTACATAATGTCGCGTCTTTTGAATAGCAAAAACCAAGGCTAGACATTCTTTTTCCACAGGAGTATACCTGTGTTCAGCTCCAACTATCATTCGGCTAAGATAATAAATTGCCTGTTCATGACCCTTATCACTTTTCTGTGCAAGAAGAGCACCAAGAGAATGATCTAATGCTCGAACGTACAGCAAAAATGGTCTTCCCACCACTGGGGGTACTAAAACAGGTGGATTTGTAAGGTACTGCTTAATGTCATTGAATGCTTTTTGACATGCTTCATCCCAAACAAATGACACACCCGTCTTCAATAAACGATCGAAAGGTTGACATCTCCCAGAAAGATTGGATATAAATCTCCTGATATAGGCAATACGACCTTGAAAGCCACGAAGTTCTTTCAGATTACGTGGATGACGCATTTCAAGAATTGTCTTAACTTTATCAGGATCGACATGGATAACTTGAGAAGTGATGACAAATCCTAAAAATTTGCCACTAGAAACCCTAAGAAAGACTTAGTAGGGTTTATTTTTAGTTGATGTCGATGCATCAACTCGAATACTGTCTTCAAGTCTTGAATATGATCATCTTTTAATCGACTTTTGACGGCGATATCATCCGCGTAACATTCAACTATTTTTTGCAGATGTTCTTGAAAAATATTGCACTTGGCCCTTTGATATGTAGCATCGGCATTTTTCAGACCAAAATGCATAACTGTATAGTAATAAACTCCAAGGGGTGTTCGGAAAGCGGTGTGCTTTTTATCTCCTAGATGCATCTTAATCTGATTGTATCCTGAGAATCCGTCCATGAAAGACATACGTGTTGACACAAAGTCACAGTCAACCAAATATCGATAACATTGACTAAATAATACTTGTAATAATTCAATACGACACATGACGTCCACATCAAGCTCAAGTCAGACGACAATCCAGTCTTTGCAATTCAGTTATATATGAGTCTGTATTTTATACTTTTATTGAGTCTAGACTGTTGTAAACTGTGTCATGCTGAGCTCTTGAGACTTGACCAAAAGCCTACCCAAATCCATAAACTCCACCATCCAGAAATAAGCCCACAGGTCCCTTAGAACCATTCTGTGCTCAGGAGACAGAGTTCGGGCCGAACTCTGCCTCCACACAGAGTTCGGACCGAACTCTGTCCCCTTAAAATCAGCAACCTAAATTTTAGGGTTAGCTGGTTGCAAGTTGTCCAACGGCCAAATATTTGAAATTTTTACCCGAATTCTGGCCGAATTCTGCCTACAAAAACCCTATAAAAAGGCCAAGAATTCTCTCATTTCAAATCATCCAATCTTCTCTTCTCTTCTCTCTTGAAGCTCTACTAAGCCATACCCTTCCCATCTACTAGACACAAGCATCCTAAGTCTCGAGTGCTCAGCATCTCTCAGTTAGGAGTCTTGTGCAATAGTTGAAAAAGTCGCTTGGAAAATTCCAAGCAATCGCCACTGCGATACTTTGTAAGAAGTTGACGTGCTCTTCTGAAGAAAAGGCACGGGTTGTAAACTACTATTTCATAAATAGTGGATTTAATCCTGAGCTAGAGTTCTCAGGCCTGGACTAGTCCTCTACGAGGGAAACCAGGTTAAAATCGGCTGTGTTTGCGTATGCTCTCTTTCTTCTCACTTTAAATTTCGCATTTACTCTGATTAGTTTTGTTTGTGATGGAGTTAAATTTTTAATTGGTTATTTTCTCTATAAACTCTATTCAACCCCCTCTAGAGTTGCCATCTGTTCTTCAATTGGTATCAGAGCTCTGTTCTCTTTACAAGGATTTAAATCCTAGAGCTGATCCATGGCAACCACACAATCCTTGATTTCCAATCACGGTGAAGGACAGTCCACTCATAGGCCTCCCCTATTTGATGGAACTAACTACATGTATTGGAAAACAATGATGAGTTTTTATCTCAAGTCTCTAGACTTTGACCTGTAGACTATCGTCACTGACGGTTACAAAAAGCCCGCCAGGATAGTTGTCAACGGTGATCTCATTGAGAAATCACATGACAAATATTCTGACGAGGAGAAGAAACATGCAAGTCTAGACGCGAGAGCTATTAATGCTTTATTCTGTGCTATAGACAGGAATGAGTTCAACAGGGTATCCACATGCACCACATCCCACGAAGTATGGAAGCTTCTAGAAGTGACGCATGAAGGAACCACCCAAGTCAAGGAATCAAAAATAAGCCGTCTCACTCAAGAATACGAGGCCTTCAAGATGAAGCCAAACGAGACGATCACGCAGATGTTCACAAGATTCCTCGACATCATCAACCCCCTGTCCTCGCTTGGGAAACAATATTCAAATCACGAGAAGATTCGTAAGCTACTTAGGGGGTTACCAAAAATTTGGAACCCTAAGGTGACAGCCATCATAGAAGGAAACGATCTCACAACCATGTCCATGGAAACCTTGATGGGAAAGCTAATGACTCATGAGCTTGACCTCAAGGACTTCGAAGAGCCTGCTCCTAAGGCTAAGGAGATCGCACTCAAAGCTCACCGACGGAGGGCTGAACCTGAAGAGACGGATGACGACAACTCAGAAGATGATGATCAAGCCCTCATGGTTCGCAACTTCGAGAAATTCCTTCGCTTCAACCGAAGAAAGAAGGAACCACAAAAAGATGAAGAAGAAGAGCCTACTTGCTACGGTTGCAAGAAGACGGGACATGTCCGAAAAGACTGTCCATTCTCAAAGAAAAGCAACCGCTATGAGAAGCCATACAAGAAGACCTCTTCAAAGAAATATGCCAACACAAGCATCTGGCATAAAAGCGATGCTAGTGACTCCGAGGAAGAAAAGAACTCTCCTCAAGATACGACTAATGTTTGCCTAATGGCAACATCCGACAAGGTATCTAACGAAACTCTTGACGACTTCACTTTTGATGAACTTCGCGATGCTTTCACTGATTTACTTAGTGACCATAAAAAGGTCATTGGTAAATACAAATAAGCCAAGGACAAAATCAAAAGTCATGAAGTTGAAATACAAAGACTTTCTCTTTTGCTTGATAATATTAGAGACACTGCACCCACGGATGTCACTGATGAGGTATCTAAGCTTAAAATAAACTTACATGATGCCGAGGCACGTATTGAGCAACAAACACAAGAAATCACAACGCTCAACACGGAGCTTGCAGAAGAAAAGAATAGACACAAGATCACTATTACTAAGTTGCATGGTTTGAATGCTAAGATTACTGAATTGCAAGATGTCTCTAAGAAACTAGAGACTAAATTGGAAAAATAGGTTGCTCAACCTCAAACCCAATCACATGAGACACACACAAAGCATGACACTACTCATACTAGTAAACTACGTCATACTCATGCTGCTCACAATCATGCTTACATATACACACATTTTCACAAACCTCATGCACGTAGAAATAATCATCATATGTCACATAAATATCATGCTACACACAGTCATCATGTTGCACAAAGACACAATCAACATCACTCCGCATATAGAAAATCTCATCATGCCATGCCATATAGACAATCTCATCATGCCATGCCATATAGACAACATCATCATACCATGCCATATCAACATCATCACCATGCTGAATCTACATATCATCAATATTCTTATAGACATCATCAGCATGCTCCTAATGTGAATAGAAATGCTACATGCACTTATTGTGGTCTACATGGACACATATCACCACAATGTAGAATCAGAAGATTAGTTGATAAAAAGATATATGCATGGTTTCCAAAAGCTAACTTTTCAGGACCCTCAAGAACTTGGGTACCAAAGGTCACATCTACTCTTGATGTAGGTGGACCTTCCCTCCTCAACTAAGAGTAAGTGGATTCTCGATAGTGGATGCTCGCGGCATATGACGGGAGACGCACATCTTTTCGCATCACTATCGATGAAGAGAGAAGGATATGTATCCTTCAAAAATAACCTAAAAGGGTATATTATAGGTAATGGTGTTATTGGCTATCCTCCCTCTTCCGTAATAAAGGATGTCTGCCTAGTGACCGAGTTAAAGCATAACTTGCTCAGCATCAGTCATCTTGCTGACCATGGTTATGACATTAACTTTGGACAAAACAAATGCCTTATATATGATAGGTCAACAGGAGACATTGCTTTTGAAGGGGTAAGAGAGGACAATATTTATATTTTCTATTTGTCTCTAGATACTAACCATGCAGGTAGATGCCTATATGCTCACAAAGATGAACGGTTACTATGGCACCAGCGTCTTGGTCATGCCAACATGGATATTATATCCAGACTATCAACCAAGAAGCTAGTTAGAGGCTTGCCCGACATCACATTCAAAAAGGACACCGTATGTGCCGAATATGAGTTGAATAAGGCAACCAAATCATCTTTCCATTCCATAAACTCTGTAAGCACTACTAGACCCCTACAACTACTTCATATGGATTTATTTGGTCCTAGTAGAGTAGCCAGTCTTGGTGGAAAACTCTATGCATTTGTTATTGTTGAGGATTTTTCAAGATTTACTTGGGTTTTCTTTCTTACTTATAAAAGTGATGCTATTTCAGTTTTTAAAATTTTTGTCAAGAAAGTTCAAAATAAAAAAGGCTACATGATCACTCGAATCCGAAGTGATCATGGAGGCGAATTCGAAAATTCTGATTTTGAAAAGTTTTGTGATTCCAATGGTTTTGATCATGAGTTTTCTTGTCCTAGAACTCTCCAACAAAATGGTGTTGTGGAGCGGAAGAATAGGACTCTTGGCGATATGGCTAGAGTCATGTTGAACAAGTTTTCACTTTCGAAATACTTTTGGGCTGAAGCTGTCAGTACAATATGCCACATTTTAAATAGGGTACTTACTCGTCCTATTACGAAAAAGACACCATATGAGCTTTGGTTTGGGAGAACCCCAAATGTTTTTTATTTTAGAGTTTTTGGCTGTAGATGTTTTATCCTTAACACCAAAGACAACTTAGGCAAATTTGATGCCAAAGCTGACGATGGTATTTTCCTTGGCTATGCCGCCAAGAGTAAGGGATATAGAGTTTTTAACAAATGCTCTTTAATTGTGGAAGAGTCTACAAATGTGACTTTTGATGAAGATAACAGTGCAGCAGCTACTCTTGATGATGATGTTGAACCATCAACGTCTACTCCAATGAACACCACAATCAAAACAAATTCTCTGGAAAGCTTGCCTAAGAAATTCTCTTTCAAGCCTTCTCATCCAGAAAATTTGGTAATCATTAAGAGATTCTATTGCTAGCACTGCCTTTATTTCACAAATTGAGCCTAAAAACATTTCAGAAGCTTTCAATGATGAATTTTGGATTTCTGCTATGCAAGAAGAACTCAACCAATTCGAGAGGAGCCAAGTATGGGAACTCGTTCCTAGACCGGCTAATCACTCAATTATTGGTACTAAATAGGTTTTTAGAAACAAAGTAAATGAAGATGGTTCAGTCACACGCAACAAAGCTCGTCTAGTAGCCCAAGGATACAACCAAGAGGAAGGTATCGACTACGATACGACATATGCTCCTGTTGCTAGATTAGAATCCATTCGGATGCTTTGTGCATTTGCAAATTTTCAAAATTTCAAATTATTTCAAATGGATGTTAAAAGTGCTTTCTTGAATGGTTTTATTAAGGAGGAAGTTTATGTAAAACAACCCCCTGGCTTTGAAAATCACAAATTTCCTGACCACGTGTTCAAGTTAAAGAAAGCGCTATACGGCCTCAAACAAGCCCCCAGAGCTTGGTATGAATGGCTTAGCAACTTCTTACTTGAGAAAGGTTTTTCAAAAGAGAAAATTGACACTACACTTTTCATAAAATCTTTGAAGGACACTATTCTTTTATTTCAAATATATGTAGACGATATTATTTTTGGTTCTACTGATGAAACCCTTTGTCAAGATTTTGCCAAGTGTATGCAGACCGAGTTTGAGATGAGCATGATGGGAGAGCTCAACTACTTTCTTGGGCTGCAAGTCAAATAAATGTCAAATAGAACCTTCATCTGTCAGTCGAAGTATACAAAGGATATGCTGAAGAAATTCGACCTTGATAACGTCAAACCAATCAGCACTCCTATGGCTACTTCAACCAAGCTTGAACCAGATGACAGCGGCAAACCCGTAGATCAACGTATGTATCGAGGTATGATAGGCAGTCTACTCTATCTTACTGCTAGTCGCCCTGATATAATGTTTAGCGTTTGCCTGTGTGCTAGATATCAAGCAAATCCTAAGGAATCACACATGACCGCAGTTAAGCGTATCTTTAGATACCTTAAAGGTACGGTTACAGTGGATCTATGGTATCCCAAGTCAACATCATTTGACCTCATTGGTTACTCTGATACTGATTTTGCGGGATGCAAGGTCGACCGTAAAAGTACGAGCGGTACGTGTCATTTATTATGAAAAGCTTTAGTCTCTTGGTTTAGCAAAAAGTAGAATTCTGTCGTACTATCCACAACAGAAGCTGAATACATAGCAGCTGGGCGTTGTTGTGCACAAATTCTGTGGATGAAGCAAACCCTTGAAGACTATAATTTATCTTTCATGCATATTCCTATCTTTTGTGACAATACTAGTGCTATAAACTTGACTAAGAACCCTATTTGTCACTCACGCACAAAGCACATTGAAATTCGATACCACTTTTTGTGTGATCATCAGCAAAATGACACGATTAACTTAGAATTTATTGACACTGATCATCAGTTAGCTGATTTCTTCACAAAGCTATTATCCGAAGAGCGCTTCAATTTCCTTTGTCGTAAACTTGGAATTTTAGATGAAGCCATCATAAATTAAAATACACCTGCGTAAATATCGATTATATCGTGATTCTCTTATGATGAACTTACTATGAGTACAAGCCGAAAGGGCCCTTCTGACAACAAGGCGTAAAAGCCTAAGCGACACGGTGCACTAGTCCTCAGGACTACCGCTAGCTGGGATCCGGCCCCTGCAGCTAACTTATGGCAAATTCAAAATATTGAATTATAATATAACTCCTTGTTTATTATACGGTACATTTTGATTTATCACTTGCTGATATGCTATTTTTCAATTTTATATTGCTATCTTTCTACTTCTACTATCTGGTTTATTAGAATTCTTAATCATTTATCTTTATAACTTATCTTGATTTCCCATACTTAACCATTTTTTCATTCTTTCAGCCTGATTTCAGTTCTGGGACAAGGACCCAGAATTCGGGCCGAACTCTGCCCTTACCAGAGTTCGGGCCGAGTTCGGCCTCCCTGTTCCAGAATCGGGGACAGGTTCCAGCCGTTGATCAAAACTTGATCCAATGGTCCTGATTCACTCCGACCAAGAGAAACCCTTCCCTTATATTCGGTTTCTCTTCCTCCTCCCTCTTCTTACCACCTTTTCTTTTTCTCCTCCACTATTTTCTCAAAACCCTAACCCTAATTTCTTCTCTATAGTGCTCCATTCTTTCCCAAATTCAAGGAGAAGGGCTATTTTCCAATTCTCTTTCACTGTTCATCATTTATTTGAGGTATAACTTACTCTTCTTCTCTATTTCAATTTTCTCTACTTTGTGCTATGGCTCCTCGCTTGTTCAACCGTGGGAAGAGAATTCGGACCGAGGGAGCGTCCTCGTCGAATCCTCCTCCTCCCGTTGAGCAACCCATTGAACAACAACAACCACCTCATCTATTGTTCAACCCTACACGTCCACGTGACCCAAACACCTACGACGACCGACTTTTCGTATCACTAGAAGCATCCAATGAATGGTTTAGTAATTTTCGGACACGTCCGGTGTTTGCGGGACACCCCATTAATTTCACAATTTTTGCTCAATATGAATCTATGTTTCAAGATCTTTGCCTTGATGAGCTAGTTGCTACAAATTTTGTCATCTATCGTAGCGCTATACAAATATTTTACTGCAACTTGACTCATGATGATACTCACATCTACTCCCGAGTTGTGGGTATTGATATCGCCTTTGCTGATTCTGATTTGGCCGAGTATCTTGAACTTCAAGAACTCGATACTTGGGACAAGCTTGTTGAAGCTCGATCGTTCCACTTTCTAGATGGAACTTCCCTTGAGAGCTTCAAGGAAGACTTATGTGCCCCAAACATTTGTCCGCGTAAGCTTATGGCCAAACATCTCAACCCTTACTACTATGAACTTCATCGGATTGTTTTCAATACCTTTCTACCCAAGGCCGGCTCTACCGATGAAGTCACCTATTTTGAGATATCAGCTTTGTATCATCTCCATTATCGCATTCCTTTTAATCTTCCACGTACCATGATGGACTGGATGATTAACTGTAGGAAGAAACCACGAGCCTTGGTTTATGCATTATATCTTCCTATGGTCTTTCATGCATTCATTGTACCTCTTGATGATTGTCCTTTCTTGCCTGCTCCTGCCTTTTTATCTAAGGCACGACGACTTCAGGCAGTCGTAGCCTCTCCTGCCACTTCTGAGCATTCCGATCACTACAAGAAAAATGGCCTTTCTTGACGGTTGATTTCTTGACGTATGGCCAAACACGTCAAGAAAAATAGTTATCTTGACGGTTTTAGACATACGTCAAGAAAATACCCTTTTTTCTGTTAAGTATTAAAATTTGTCCATATTCCTTGACGTTTTTAGATGAAGCGTCAAGAAAACCCATTACATTACTTGACGGTTTGCTGATAACCGTCAAGTAATGCATATGCGAAAAAAATGCCGCGCACATTTTAGATGGCATTTTTGAAATTTTTTTTTACTGTAGATTCTTTGTTGGCGGTTCCGTGATCAATTTAATCGGTGCTCAGTTATTTTTTTCATTTCTTTCCCGAGCCTCTCTTCTCTCCATCCTCTCTCCATTTCTCCATGTGGCTGCTCTCCTCCGCCACCTCCTCTTTCTCCTCCCCAAACTCTCAGATGAAAACCTAGCCTCTAACGACCTCCAAACCCTAGCCGCAAACCTTAGATAGTTGGAGGAGACCTCTCTTCCTTCGCCTCTTAACCTTCTTCCTCGTGGGATTCTTTCTCCAATGGAGACTGTTCTCTTCATATGGAGCAGCTGTGGCATTGTCGACATCATCAACTCCGTCCCCCTCAACAAGGAGAAGTCCAGCCAACGAGGAGAAGTCGACGGGAAGAAGAAGAGGCACAGCGGCGTGCTCCGCTTCTTCGACGACACGACCGTCGACACCGATTTGAAGGAGGAGGAGGATCTCGATGAAGACGATGTCGACGTCGACCTCGAGGACGAGGAGGTACCTAGGTCCAATTTCTCTTTCCTTTATTATTTTAGGGTTTTTACCTAAGTAAACTTAGGGTTTGATTCTTGCTCTCTGCGTATGATTTTAGGGTTTAGGTTTGCTTTAAATTTAGGGTTTGGTTTGCTTTAAAT
The DNA here is from genome assembly GCA_029216955.1 of Iris pallida. NCBI lineage: Eukaryota > Viridiplantae > Streptophyta > Magnoliopsida > Asparagales > Iridaceae > Iris > Iris pallida. The sequence continues at coordinate 12,906,079 of JANAVB010000599.1, forward strand.
TTTCTATTATAGTTTAATTTTAATCAGGTGTAAAGAACATGATTTAAATTTTCTTGCTCTCTGCAGAGCTTCGATCCCTCTTAGGTACAGCCTCCTCCTCCTTCGATCTCCCTCTCCGGTTAGGCTTAGGGTTTAGCATCATTCTCTTTCAAATTAAAGTTGGTATTTTCGTTTTTATTTCAAAGGAGCAGAAGCCATCGTGTAGTCTTCACTTTTTGCTCGACGCCGCTGGAGCTACCGAGCGGAGGGATAGAGGGCAGCTACGGAAGAGCGTCGAATCCATTTGCAGCTGCTCTGGAAGTACTGCTCTTCACTTGGCGGCTCGTGGGGGGTGTATGGATTGTATTAGAGAATTGCTTGCATGGGGTGCTGATCGGATTCAAAGAGATTCAGCTGGGTAAGCCATACACCCTATTCGTAGTTTGATTAGAACAAGTTATTCTGGAATGTCACTTAATCGGTATAATGGTGTTACCGTCAATTCAAGCTAACTTGTTCTAAAAATGTAGAAAAATGTATCGACACTGTCACGATCTATAAGGGGTTAATTCATAGTTTATTTTCTACCTGTTGTATTGTTTGCCAGAAGATATCTTAGATTGTTTATAAAATGGAATAAAAACTTCAAATGAGAAAGTCTAATAACCGACTTCTTCCTCTATTGTTACCGTTTCTGCGTTTCTGAGATTATTGATGTTTCCTTGTGCAAATCAATTCCTTGATACAATTTAGTTCTATTTTGGGTTAATTGCAGGAGAATACCATATGGAATAGCACTAAGGCGTAATCATGGGGCATGTGCTGCTCTGCTCAACCCGTCGACAGCAGAGCCTCTGGTATGGCCTTCTCCTCTCAAGTTCATCAGTGAACTCAATCCTGATGCGAAGGTTTTGTTGGAGACTGCCCTTATGGAGGCTAACAAGGAAAGGGAGAAGGATATCTTAAAGGGGACAACATTTTCCTTGCCATCCCCTGCTCATTCGGATGACAGTGTTGATGATGATGATATCTCCGAGGTAGACTAATTGCTCTTGCTTCAAAATCCATATCTCCAGGTTAAGATGAAATTAAAACCTCTACAATTTTGTTATAAATATGATTTTAGTTTTCCGTTGAACATTGGAATATTTCCATTCTTATATTTGCATCAGACCTTATCTAAGTATATAGGCATATGAAACTTCCTGTCCATACTCATTGCCGGCACCATATTGTTTATATGATCAAAGAGATACCATCTTTAAATTATATTCTGAACTAAATATGCTACCTTAAGGGCCTAAAATTGCCTTAGCATGATGTTCACCATTTATTGAAATTATGCTATAGTTCTAGTTCATAGCCATTATTATTTTCGACTCATGTGTGTGTGTATTAAGCGGTAATTCTACGACTATGTTGGTGGGTTGACTGGTGAGTCCAATTACTGTCATATTACACTATACGATTCTTCCATCTTTTTTTCCATATCGAATTCTGTGTATATTTCTCAGTAGAATATTCTATATGTACGTCGGTATAAAATTTAACATTACATATAACTTGTTTTTCTATTGCAAGTAGGAAAAATGCTCCATATGCAATCTTAATAAAAAATAGACGTAGAAAAGTTACTAAGAGTGGATTTTTCGATTTTGTGAAATGTTGATAGCAACTGGTGTCTATTGTATATTTTATATATGTGACTATGTATGAGGAAGTGAACATTGGGTAGTGACTATAGTTAGGTTATTGAGGAAAACAAGAGGATGCTTGAAGAGCACTATGAGGATGTACCATCCTTCTGAAGTCTCTCTGCCCTCAAGGTCAAGGTATTAGGATAGGGCGGCCTTAAAAACCCCATAAGCCTAGATCGATCAAACCTGGCTTGGCCTTGTCAGGCCCAGTAAAAGCCCGGACCCAACCCAACTTAAACCGGGCTGGGTTGGGTTCAATCATTAGAAACGTGGCCCGGTGGCTTTGCAAACCGGAGGCCCGTCCAGAACGGCTGCCATCAGAGCCCGATTAAAACCTTGTTTATATATATATATATATATATATATATATATATATATATAAACCTTGTTTATATATATATATATATATATATATATATATATATATATATATATATATATATATATATATATATATATATTACTAAAATGATCGACCCACGGCCCAACCGAGGCACATCCTGAGTCGTAGGTTAGGATTGGGCTTGGCTCCTGCGACAAAAGCCCGGTTCGACCGCTCCAATTACCAAGCTAACCCGGCTCAAGCCTTGGATGGTCCAAACCGTGCTAGCCCATAATTTGAGTGGGTTGGTCCAAGCTGACTTTTGCTGCAAGAGCCAAGCCCAGCCGTGACACACAACCTAATTTGATCTGTGCCAACCCGTCGGTCTGTCAATCCATTGTGATAAAAAAATTAAATTGGATTTTTGTTTATTCCACTCCTCAATCTCTTCAGTGATATGTTGTTCTTTGGCTTTGGCTTGATCTAGTTGCTTTTATCTTCTTTTGTAGCTTTATCATGATCTGCTTTCTCTTCATGTCTTTAAATACGTTACTAGTATGATTGTTCACATTTAAACATTATTAGTGTAATATTTAGTGTGATCTTTAAATTACTAGTGTGATTGTTCATATTTTAACAAACTAATCAACATCAGTTGCCTGATCATTTTTTTAGCTTTTTTTACCAATACATGATAGGCTAACTAGTAAAAAAAACAAATTTTGGACTGCCAGTAAACCTGGTTGGAAGTGGTGGAGAACTTGTTGTCAATACAAAGTGGAATTATTTTGATATCTCTACTACTTTTGTAAATTTGAAATGCTAAGATACACTGATACATAGAACATGATACACTGATACACATACTTCTTTCAGTTTGCACTGGTTTAAATTTTTATATACAACTATTGCACTTGGAAAACTAGTTCAAACGATTGAAAATGTGCAGTATGTTTCCGGAAATTATTCAACATTGATTTCTAAATATTAAAGAAAAACATTGGAACATGGAAGGCAAATGGTGGTTTTCAATCGATTATAGATTTCCATTACCATAAGCTTTTGGTACTGAGCTATTCAGAAGGAAAGATTGCAATAGAGATATTTTGATTATGATAACCTGTCATGATGGCGGTGATTATGAATTGATTATAGATTTCCATTACTCCATCATTGATTTCTAATAATTAAAATTCATAAAATTGTGTTTTGAGTCTATAATAAAACAATTTTATTTTGATTATGATAACTTGTCATGATGGAGTAAAGCAAAGAGAAATGTGCACAGTGACATTATTGGTAGAATTGTGATATAGAATGTTGGGATGAATTAGTAGTAATTAACTAATTATAGGGTCTATGTTGCTGAGTGTGTTCTTTTTGAGCTGCCATTGTCCGATAGTCCAACATGTGATTTGATTTGAGGACAATCCCGGTTCCTGACTGCAATAGTTCATGTAATTTTAGGCTATGACCTGAGTCAGCCACATAACTGAATATGTTGTTGCACTCCTTTCCACTGAAAATACTACAATGAGTTCTGTAGAAAAGAAGGGGAAATGGACAATTAACTGGGGATAAAATATTGAATGATAATAATGGAATCAAAGGAATTAGATTAAAGTTGAAGGAAGAAGAAATGGAATAAACGGAGGTAGGGAAATCATTAACTAAATTGAATGTAATTATCGCGTTTCATTTAGTAATGTTTGGTAACAATTTTTTATACAATTTTTTTATCCACTTCGAACTTGCGTAGCTTCTTTCTGTTAGACTTTTCAACAGTTTTATGTAGGAGCACGTCACTAAATTTGAAAACAACTTGGTTGGGACTTTAGGAAATACTAAGAATATTAGGGGAAAATGTGTTTGCATATGGGTAATCACCAAATTGCTAACTTAACATGCTAATTGTATTTAATTCAAGGTTAGCAGTATCAGAATCAGCGTCTTGGACCTATCCTCTACTGAGCATTGGTCCATTGGACCTATGCAAAGCACTTAGGAGGGACATTAAGTGTTGTTTGTCCGGAACACCTGAGAAGCACGAGCCTTGTTAAGGTTCGACAGGTTCTCATTGTTGTGTGGCAACAATGAGCATGGGAGCAATTTTACTTGAGGCAAGAGAAAACATTATCTGCTCACGCAATTGCTAGTTCGCTATGTATAAAGTACTTTGTTGACTTTTTTTAAAAAACTTCATGCAGCTTGTGTAGTATTGAGTTGATGTACTCAAATATATCTGGAATTGTCCATAAATGTTGAATTCATTACTGCACATTAGGCCAGTTGATTGTTGAAAAGAAATAACTATTATGAATTAAACCAGGGATAATTGGAAAGATGGAAATCATGGATTTTGGGGAACCAGTCTACAATATCATGTTTGTGATCTCAATCCAATATTCATATTATTTCATTAGAGTCTGAGATGTTTTCTTCTTTTTTTACATTTTATTTTCCAGAACCTTTAAAGTTTATGCATATGTAACTCCAATTGTCTTTGTACCTTATCTATCACAGCCACGAACACCTACCGCCTGACCATATGAGGCTCCTACTCCTGGTTCATGATGGGCTATCGCTCCAGGAGGGAATTACAGCGAATCTAGAACACCGAAGGATGGCAGTCCGCCATATGGTATTGGGATCATGCTTTAAAGTTTTTCATTAGTGGCATTCAACAGTTTTTTCTCGTCGGTGGAAACTTACAAGTTGATGTCTTCCTCATGTTCTTATATCAGGAAATGCTCCAAGCCCATACTTGCCATCAACTCCTGGCTTGCAGCCAATGACACCTAGTTCTTGACAATAACAAGGTTGTTCTCCTTCGTCCACAATCCTGAGAAGCCTCTTGAAGGAAATCAAGCTCATATTATCACCTTGAGGATCATCATCATAATTATGGTCATGCTTGTGATTCTTTGTACTCTTCTTCCTCCAATCTTGAGAAGAATTTTTGTATACTTTGTATACATCATTCTTGGATGTTTGTGATGTACAAACTTTGTATTTGTGATCAATAAAAAGATTGTGTATTATAATATTATGTGTGTTGTAACTGGCATATATTGATATTATGTGTGTTTGGTAATTGGATTCTGGAATATATTGATATTATTGTAAACATGTTTATCTTGACGATTGCAAAACGTCAAAAAAAATTCATTTCTTGACGGTTTTTAAACATCAAAAAATATTTTCCTTGACGGTTTTTTCCCGTCAAGAAAGACTTTTCTTGACGGTCATTAGCCGTCATCTAGGCCCCCGTCAAGAAAAGTCGACACTTTTCTTGACGGTTTTTTGTTTGTTTTCTTGACGGTTTAAAACCGTCAAGACAAGCTTGTTTCTTGACGGTTTAAAACCGTCAAGAAAACAAACAAAAAATCGTCAAGAAAAGTGTCGACTTTTCTTGACGGGGGCCTAGATGACGGATCCAAAACCGTCAAGAAAATTCTTTCTTGACGGAGAAAAACCGTCAAGAAAAGCCATTTTTCTTGTAGTGGATGATGAGGAGCCCGACGCCCCTCCACTTGGACAGGATGCGCCACCTCCTCCTGCTACTCTTGACTCCATCCAGACCATGCTCCGAGATCGCTTTACCTTAGAGGACGATCGCTGGACTCAGATGGACTACCGTACTACCCTATAGATGAGTGCCCTCAGTAACTCGCTGCACGATATTCGGTATTCATGTCACGTCATCCTTCTATGCCCATTCCTATGGAGCGGGATCTCGGTCGCGAGGGATATCGCATTGACGATCCCTGGGTCATGCGCTACCTGGATCCGGATGCTGCTATTGTGGACCCCAGCCGTTCCTTCACTGATCCTTCCGACTCCGCTGGGCCTTCTCGTGCTCCATGATGGAGATGGCTTCCACCAGATGATGCTGCTGCTGATCATAGTTTATGTTTTATGCTTTCCAGTTTTTCAGTTGTTTAGTTGGATTTATGTACTTGGTTTATCGTAAACTCTTTATGTTTTAGTTGTGATGACTCTTATGTTTATCATAGTTCTTTTACTCTCTGCTCGTTATATTCGTTAATATGCAGTTTCTTCTCTTTTGGTGTGTTTGCCCATTATTACTTGCTTATATTGCTAAATGCCAAAAGGGGAAGAGATTTGTATATTGTATTCAATTTCGTTTTTGTATATATGTGCTTTTGGTGCTTTTTGGGAGATATTCCTTATCAGGCCAACAGGTTCAACGCATCTTTACGGGGGAGCTATCTTATTTAGCTCGGTACCGATTATGGGGGAGCTATGCTTTTGTCATTGACTGTGTCCAGGTATGAATATTGAATATACAATTATTATTTTTTCAATTATCAATATGGGGAAGATTGTTGACACAAAGTCACAGTCAACCAAATATCGATAACATTGACTAAATAATACTTGTAATAATTCAATACGACACACGACGTCCACATCAAGCTCAAGTCAGACGACAGCCCATTCTTTGTAATTCAGTTATATATGAGTCTGTATTTTATACTTTTATTGAGTCTAGACTGTTGTAAACTGTGTCATGCTGAGCTCTTGAGACTTGACCAAAAGCCTACCCAAATCCATAAACTCCACCATCCAGAAATAAGCCCACAGGTCCCTTAGAACCATTCTGTGCTCTGGAGACAGAGTTCGGGCCGAACTCTGCCTCCACACAGAGTTCAGGCCGAACTCTGTCCCCTTAAAATCAGCAACCTAAATTTTAGGGTTAGCAGGTTGCAAGTTGTCCAACGGCCAAATATTTGAAATTTCTACCCGAATTCTGGCCGAATTCTGCCTACAAAAACCCTATAAAAAGGCCAAGAATTCTCTCATTTCAAATCATCTAATCTTCTCTTCTCTTCTCTCTTGAAGCTCTATTAAGCCATACCCTTCCCATCTACTAGCCACAAGCATCCTAAGTCTCGAGTGCTCAGCATCTCTCAGTTAGGAGTCTTGTGCAAGAGTTGAAGAAGTCGCTTGAAAAATTCCAAGCAATCGCCACTGCGATACTTTGTAAGAAGTTGATGTGCTCTTCTGAAGAAAAGGCACGGGTTGTAAACTACTATTTCACAAATAGTGGATTTAATCCTGAGCTAGAGTTCTCAGGCCTGGACTAGTCCTCCACGAGGGAAACCAGGTTAAAATCGGCTGTGTTTGCGTATGCTCTCTTTCTTCTCACTTTAAATTCCGTATTTACTCTGATTAGTTTTGTTTGTGATAGAGTTAAATTTTTAATTGGTTATTTTCTCTATAAACGCTATTCACCCCCCTCTAGAGTTGCCATCTGTTCTTCAATACATTCAAAACCACATGTATTATCTATCATGACATCGGTGATCGAAAGTGGAAATTCATCTTTTGGACAAGCTGTATTGAGATCTCGAAAATCTATGCAAACTCGAACTTTTCTATTCTTCTTCATGACATAAACAATATTGGCAACCCAATCTGGGTGTTGTTCTTCAAGGATAAAGCCACATGTGATCAGCTTTTGAACTTCTGATTCAATTGCATCCATCATATCCGGTCGAAAATGCCGTTGCTATTGTTTTACAGGTTTGGCATTAGGAAGAATATTGAGTTTATGTGTAGCTACTTTAGGATCCAAACCCGGCATATCCTCATAGCTTCATGCAAAGATATTAATATAATCTTTAATCAGCTTTATCAACTCTTCTTTTTCATCCTCAGAAAGATTTTTGTTGATGAATATTGGCTTCGATGTAGTCTCGTCTCCAACATCAATCTGGACGATCTCATCTTCTGTGGGTGGCTGTCGTTGTTCAAATCGAAGCTCCCACTGAGTGTCCATTTGTTGTGCCCATGGGTCATTTTCAAATAGTTCAGACTCATCATCGGTTTGAACCATATCGACTGAAAAGACGCGCCCAGATTCAACATACTGGACTCCTTCAGAATCAAAGGATTGTAAAGAACTAGAAGAAAATTCCTCTTCCATATCTTCATTAAACATGTGGGATGTATCGTATCCCAAACCGTGATGGGTTCGTTGATAAAATGGATCGCCACATAATGGTAATCGTCTACCTTTGCCCTGATTAAGGCCTAACATGGTTTTTAAATCGTATCCCATATTTTGGATAATCTTAAGAGATTGTTGACCGTATATGTGAGTGGGTAGCAGACTTTCAACAGATGTTCCAGCAGATGAAGAAGGGACAGAGACCTCTGTAGTCGTAAGGGTAGAATCTTTCGATGTAGGGGGTAAAATTCCAATCGAAGCTTTCTCGTAGGCAGCAAAAACTTGTTGTGCCCTATACAAAGGGACACTGTTCATAGCTAACCTTTGCTGATGAGTAAGCTTTAGTTTGGTAGGAGGAACCAAATTTGAAGGGCATATATTCAGACCCCGTAGCCTATCTTTCAAAGGGATGTCACCCTATAAATGATCAGAATCATCATAATATGGGGTAACAACATGAGAAATCATATTGCAGGTTCTAACTTTTTGACCTTTCTTGGATTTTGAAATTTTACTTCCATGTTCCATTTCAGGTACTAAGTCAGGGTATACCCACATGATTTCACCATTTTTAAGGTGAGAGACACTAATTCTTCACTTTGATCTCTGGCTGGTGGAAGATTCACAATCTTCATCGTCGCCTTCGAAATTGGGACAAACCCATCAGGAACTTGCTGTGGAGGAAAACCTCCAAATTGAAGAGAAATCAAATTGGTTGTGACTGTATGATCATCATTAGTTAAAGTGATAGCTTTAGCATTTATCAATTCTTGAATCTTCTTCTTCAAGACATAGCAAGCCTTAGTGGGATGATTTATATATCTATGATAGATACAATACTTGGGATTGTCAACCAAATCCACCACATTAGGCCATTTTGGATCTGGAATCTGTAGCTTACCACTCTTCACGAGACATTGAAATATCCCAGGAATATCACTGTCGTAGAAAGAGTATTCTTCTTTTGGCTTAGAAGACTCCGAATTACTTGGTGTAGTTTTGTATTTTGAAAGGTTTACCACTAGGGTTTCCTTTCCTTTCCCATTGCGATCACCAGAGTTGTTGCCTGAAGAGGCTTTCTTTCTTTTATCTTCTGAGGCGAAGATCATCCCATGTTTACGAGCCAATCTACCATTGGTCTCGGCTGAAACTGCTGCTATAATAAACGAGGCCCAATTTGTGAATTAAGAGCCTGTAAAAACAGCGATGGTTGGTCGCAGATTCATTTTGCATGTATCAATCAATGCTGAATCTGGCATACTAGGAGGCATTTTCAAAGTAGCCTGTCGGAAACGTTCAATAAACGTCCGAGTATCCTCATTTTCTTTTTGTTTAATTTCTATTAAGGAAGACATATTCATGTCCAACCCTCCTTCATAGAAACGAGAGAGAAATATTGCTTTAAACTCGTCAAAAGACGATATGCAATTGTCGGGTAGACTACGATACCAGTCATATACTGAACCCGTCAAACACCCTATGAAGACTCGGGTGAGAAGAGCATCATTCTTCTGTAGATGCACAGTCATAATATCAAAATAATTAATATATTGACTTGGAGAAGCCTTTCCATCAAATAATACCATGGATTGTGGCTTGAATTTAGGAGAAAAGGGCACATCATTCCAGTGGAGAGGATAAGGTTGCTTTATCTCCAACTTCTGGAGCTGATCTTTGTGCTTAAGAACCTCAAACTGTGCCTTTAACTCCCGAACAGCTTGAATAGCTTCATTAGTTTGAGGGAGTATGTTTGATTGAATAGTGGTTGGACGTACCGTAACCCCCACCGGAGGTGATACATCTTCTGGAATGAGAGGATCTAGAGATGTGGAGTTTTGATTGATAGCAGGCGCTTGACTCAAAGGTATATCAACCCCTTAACTATCTTGAGTTTACGCTGCTACTTGTACCGGTATTACCACTACTGGTTGGACTGTTTGCTGATTTGTTATTAACTGATGCATATTTTGCATCATTGCAAGCATATCCGTTAGTGATTGTTCTACCACAGAAAGACGTTGTTCTGTATGAGGAGTAGACGTCTCATGTTCTTCTCCGATAGCATAAGATTCAACTTCTCTTGAACTTACAGAGGGATTGGTGTACAGATATGAATCAACGCTATCAGTTTCTGACTCCAAGTAATGGGTACCCCCAGCCTCTGAATCTGAAGAATGCATATTTAAAGGTTGTCGACTTCTTGACCGAGTATGTTGATATACTCCTTCAAAAGAGTCGAGGATTCGGTTGAACCGTTGTTGACCTGGAGTCTGGGACGAATTGCGTCTTGAACGTCATCCTCTATTGATATCAGATGCCATATTAACTGATGCATAGGACAACTCATGTTCTTGGTCATCAATTTGTTGCTGAGGTACGTTGTAGCTTAATCGGTCGAAAACTGACCGTTTAGTAGCAGTACAACAACATTTGATTACAATTTGATGACACTCACAATGATGATTTTCTTGGGGGAGTGTCACAGGAGATTTTATGTTTTTACGCTTTTGTACAAGTAACTCGCGTAAATCAGAAGAATTGGAAGATAATATCTTCTTTTTTACATTTGTAACAGAGAAATATCCAGTCCCTTGCGTAAAAAGAAGATTACTAGCTTCATTGGCAGAAGAAAGTTGTACGCTTTTACGCGCTTGAAGTTGTGTGCGTAAATCCTAAGTTGGTTTTTGTGCACTGAGAACTCCATCAGCATTGCGCGTAATCCTAAGATTAGGCATTTTGCGTAAAGTAGCATTAGAAAATTGTTGGCATAAAACAGAAGTTTTGCCAAAATTTCTTGTCTTTTTGGACAAATCAAAGGAGTTGTTTGCCATAAGAGACTTGTTTTTACGCTGTACGCGTGTATGCAAGTTCACTTTAGATGCAAAAGCACCATTGTGAACTTTATCTACCATGTCACCGACAGGAGATTTGCCTTTACGCGTATAGCGCAAAACAGAAATATCTGCCACGTCACAGACGAAAGATTTGCCTTTACGCGTAGAGCGTAAGACTTTAGCGTTTACCTCATCACAGACGGGAGACTGAACTTTACGCACTGGGCGCAAAACTGAAGTAGGAACTGCCTCGTCACAGACGGGAGCCCCAACAACAGGAGTGGGAAGAATTCCCTTACCTTTGGAGACAGTAGAGAGATCAGAGGGTGCTTTGGACTTAGGAATCCAAACTTTCCGCACCTTTCGTAATTTTTGAACATTGGAGCAGCGAGTACTACCCCTAATTCGGAGCATTTTTTTCGTAAGCAATCTGGTCAAATTGAACAACCAGAGTTTTCTTTGTCGATCCAATCGACACATCATCATATTGAACAATTGATTTCTCGTTGGAGGAGAAAGTCGTCCCCAGCAGAGTCGCCATTTTGTTTCACTTAACAAAATGCCCTTTAACGACTTTTGAAAGAAAACGAGAAAAAGTACAAAAGTACAAGTAGATTCTGGGAAGTATTGCTATGGAAGTCTGATCTGAGAGGGATCACTTTGTTCCTTGGACCACACGATGATGATGAAGAGAACTGCTTGAAGAAGAACAACCGGAAGAACTAAGTCACCAGAAAGGTATCGACACAATTGGCACTGAAGGCACAGCCGAATGCTTTTCTGCTTTGCTTCACTCTGTTCTTAAGAAAAAGTTGAAAAGAAACACTCTGGAAAATCACTTTGCTCTGAAAGTATCTGGTCTCTGATCTGTGTAATGTCTTCTACCTTCTGTTTAAAAAAATAAGTCTATTTATATACTAGACCCTCTGTGCGTAAAAAGTAACATAATTGGGTCTCTATGCAAGTAACTGCCACCCACGATTGAAAATCGACCTCTACGCGTGATGACACGTGTCCCATATAGAGTTGTGATCTCTACGCATGGTGACACGTGTCCCATAACTTCAACAATATGGGGAGAGCACGTACACACGTTCCTCGATAAGTGTGGCATGAAACCCACGTATGCAGACCACGTTCTCACATAGCTAGAAAAGATTGAGCGTAAAATAACCCAAAATAAACTTCCTGCGTAGAACGGCTAAAAAGTAGCCTTGAGCGTATAGCTAGCTCAAATAAACTCTACGCACACAAAAGTAGCTGAGATAGCCTTGAGAGTAAGAAACTCAAATAACTTTCATGCGTAAAGGAAACGGTCTCTTGAGCGTAAAGTAGCCCATCTGCACACTAAACTACAAGCGTTGTGTTTGGTGCAAAAATCTACTTGGCTTCCGTGCAATGTTCTGTCAGAAAATCATTCTGTCAGAGCAGTATCACGCGCATTAAATACGGTCTGGACAGCCTGTCTCTCGCGTAAAGTCTGAGAATACTCTCGCGTAGAGTTTGAGGATGGCTCTTGCGTAAAGGAGCTTGGTAGAGTTAGACTCTGTTTGATCTCTACGTAGAGCTTGAATCTGACTCAGTTTGACTTGCGTAGAGTCTTTAAATGGGCCTCATGTAGAGTCTGAAACTGACTTTGCGTAAAGCTCTCAACTTCTTTGACTTGGTCTATGAAGTTTATTTATATATATATATATATATATATATATATATATATATATATATATATATATATAGAAAAAAAAAATATATATATATATATATAGAAGCGGATCAAAAGCCCCTCTTAGAAAACCTCCTAAAAACTCCCTTACTCTAATCCGTAATTTAATATTAATATTAATGTTAATATTAATGTTAATGTTAATATTAATGTTAATATTAACATTAAATACTAAAATTAACATTAAACTTAACATTAAAATTATTATTAATATTAACATTAATATTAACATTAACATTAGCATTAATATAAAAAAAATTAATATTAACATTAACATTAATATTAACATTAATATTAGTGAGGGAGGTTTTTAGGGGATTTTCTAAGGGGGGCTTTTGATCCGCTCCATATATATATATATATATATATATATATATATATATATATATATATATATATATATATATATATAGTTAAAAAAAATATATATATATATAGTTAATGACCCTCTGGCATAGTAGTAGTGGGGAGGCATGCCACCCGAGTGGTCAGGAGATCAATTTTCGGTGAGAGCGTTCGTCACAATTACCTTCTTTTCATATATATATATATATATATATATATATATATATATATATATATATATATATATATATATATATATATATATTCAACGCGTGCGAGCTCAGTATAATCGTGTGTCCCACGCACACGATTCTTGGTCTGTCGTATGGAACGACTTTTGGAGTGCGGATGTAGTCCGTTGGCCTTGTTATCATCGTCCTGCATATGAACCCCGCGCACTCCAGAGCACCGCTCAGCAGCACACCGACTGTCGACGGCAGTTACTCAACACCTTGCTTTGCCCACGACGCCAAAGAGACGCCCTCAACGACTAAGGGTGACCGTCCGTACGACGGCCAGTGATTCCTTGCCGACTACAACTACTGATTCCGCCCAGCCGCCCGTTCTATGCGCACGACGCGCATATTGGCGACAATTGCCGACGCCCTTACGATCGAGCCTGCGATCGTTTATGGCGGACGTCTTCTCGTCGCCCTCAGCAGCGCCGCACGACGGGCCGCGTGGTCGGCCAGTCGCTTATACCCGTGGCCGAATGGTGCCGATTTTCCGACCCGTCGCACGACGATCGTGCACTGAGTTTGCTACACGATCGCCTCATTATACCCCACGCATGCTCAGTATTGTCAGGCCTCCGACGTTGTGGATGTCCCACATCGCACATGCTAACTCATTATTGCCACATATATATATATATATATACATATATATATATATATATATATATATATATATATCCTAAGTTTTTTTTTTTGACTCTTGTGGTAAATAGATGAAGACAAAACCATATAGAAAGGAAAGATTTTTTTCCTTGTATTTTTTTTGTTTAGTAAAAATAAATGAAAAATAAAAATATGCAATTTTCATAGAAATTGAAAATAAAAATACATCTATAAAATTTATCTATTCTATTCTGAACTAAAAATACTTATTTATTATTTAATTTTATAAATAATTTTTAAATAATACTATATGTAATTATTAATTATTATATGTATCCATTTTTTTCTTCTACCTTTTTTTACGACCTTTTGAAGGAATTGAATTTTTAGGTTACCAGAAAAAGTTCTCTCCACTTTTTTTCCTCCAATTATTCCATGTCAAACAAGAAAAAATAAAAATGTCTAAGCACTTTTTCTCCTTTCCAATTTCTCTTCTACCAAAAAGAGCAAGGTATCGTTCGGAGAGAAGAAAAAATGAGGAAAAAAAATGTTGAAAAAAAGAGAGTATAAAGATAAAAATATTGGCGTTTGGAAAGGGAAAAAAATGAAAAAAAAAAAGGAAGAAGAGGATTTTGAAAAAAAAAAAAATCATGCGAACCACACTCAAAATTTTTTCTTCCAAAAGTGAAAAAGAAAATGATAAGAACAGATTGTGAAATTTTTTTTTATCTATCTACCCTTTAAAAAAATTAATTTCATTTATGATTCAAAAAAATTAATAATTAATAATTAAATAATAATTATATCTATTTCTTCAAACGAATAAATCATTATTTTTTAAAAAAAAATTCTCTATTTTTTTGTCAACCAATCAAGTGAAAAAAAAAATTAATTTTACTTTTATTTTATTCTCCTCCAATTTTTTTTCTCTCAAAATTTTTTTTTCCTCCTCAAAAATGTTCCCAAATACAGTATAATTGATTGTAATTGATTGGATTCCACAAAAGAAGGAATTTTTTTTTTTTTTTTCCAGTTATGATGCCGAGTTAAAAAAAAAAACCTCCTCTCGAGAAGGGGGTATTACAGAGTCGGTCGGTCAGCACAAAGTAGTCGACACGTACGCCTGCATAATACAAAAATTGTTCTACTTGTATTTGTTTCCCTTCTTATTTTTCTTCTCAGGAAGCAACAGCCGCGGCAGCAGCACTGGAGGCTCTCAACACAATCTTCTCCTTTTTCTCCTCCTCCGATCTGAAGCTTCTTTTGTCACTGTTCTTCTGCTGCTGCTGCTGCTGTTGTCGTCGCCGTCTCTGTTGTTTGGTTCTTCTTTCTTCTTCGTCGGCGACGTCTATATCAATCTGCTCCTGCCTGCAGTCCTCGCTGCAGAAGGGCGTGTCCCCTCTGTACATGTAGATGTCGTCGCCGACGCCCAGAGACTTCCTGCACAGATGGCACCACTCTAGCTGGAAGTGCCGGACGTAGCTGCCAACATTAATATTACTGGAACAAGGAATAGAAAGAGATTCAAAAGAGGAAGAGAAAGCCATGGAACGAATGCTTTGGCTTGGTGTGTATGTGAATGGGGAATTGGGGATGCTGTAGTGAATTGGGGGAGAGTTTGGAGAGTTCTTATATAGACTTTGCTCACTCAAAACTGAACCGACCTAGTCACCTCTGCTGGTTTTCTAAATACCAGTTTGATTCATTATTGGTGTAGTGTAGCCCATAGGCTAGGGAAATAGGATGGGTGGGTCCGACAGAGGCCAATAATAGAAATGTTTATGTGGTGGGGCCCACAGCCTTGCGTGGGTGCGTGTCAGCTGAGCATCTGGATTGGCTGGAAGGGGGAAGGTGTCATGCATGCAGAGAGGGAGAGACTTGTCCTCACTTGTATGTTGAGTGTTATTGATAATAGGGCTGAAAATCGAACTAGCTCGGACAAAGAGTGTTCAAACTTGGTTTGACTTAACTATCGAACGAGTTTGATTCGAGTCAAGCTTAGACCGAACCGAACACGAGTCGAACGCAGACGGTTTGAATCGTTTTACAGTCCTAGTAGTGAGTATTTATAGGACATATTGTGTAGACTATCACACTGTTTCTCTCAAGTTTTAAATGTTGTTTTTTTAAATTACTTATGCTCTTTACATCATAAATTTACCATCATATAAAGAACAAAAAAATGAGTAAAATTTCTAAGACAAAATGTATTTCTATCTATTAAAAAAGGCATAACATTATAGAAAAATTCATAATACGAAAAACCGAGCCGAGCTCGAGCCTGTTTTCGAACAAGATCGAGTCGAACAACCTATGACCGAACATGGTATCGATTAGTGTTGGTGCTCTTGCTCCTTGACATGAAGAGAGCTTGGTCTCAACATGCTTTGTAAAGTTTAGTCCCACATTGAAAAAGCACCATGAGTTATCTCAACATATATATGAGTATGTGTTGTTAGGATATGCACATGTGGTGGTGACCCTAAGGAGGGAACCATGTGGGTGATTTTACTAAGAGAAAAATGATTAATTCCAACAAGGACATAAGTTGATTTTTGTTGTGCGGGATCGGACTCGACACGGACTCCAGGTTGTCTCGTGCATGCACGAGAGTGTTCGGAGGGAAGGTGTGGGCTAGCACTTGACTATGTTGATTGTGGGATGATGTAAGATATCAAACTCTATTTTAGAGTATTGGTGTTTTAGTCCCACATCGTATATGTGAGATGGTGAGGTCTCACTCCACTTTATAAATAGAGCCCCCTTGCCTCCTTTCCAAGATGCACCGAAGAAGAGAGTTAAGGGAGTCCGTAAAGTTCAGAAAGCCCGTTCAAGTCACAAATATTGACTGACGAGCGTTCCAGAAGTTCTCTTAAACTTGCTGGTTCTTGGAAGCGGATCGTATAGAGGCGAATCTTGCTTTGAGCAACGGTATTTTTACACCCCCAGCAGATTTAATCCTCCTCCTCTTCTTCTTCTTCTTCTGTTTCTCTGTAACTCGTTCTTCAGGTTTTAAGGCACCTACTGAGTATGGAGGCCTAACTTTGTTCTTGAGAT
Source organism: Iris pallida (assembly GCA_029216955.1). Classification (NCBI taxonomy): domain Eukaryota; kingdom Viridiplantae; phylum Streptophyta; class Magnoliopsida; order Asparagales; family Iridaceae; genus Iris; species Iris pallida. Next base: position 12,922,852 of record JANAVB010000599.1, read on the forward strand.
CTATCACATTTGTGGCACCTACTGTGTAGGCTTGCTAATCTCCTCATTTGTGGCATATACTGTGTAGGCTTGCTAAACTATTCATTTGTGGCACCTACTATGTAGGCTTGCTGAACTCCTGTTTTCAATCTATATCCACGCCTCGGGACTAACAATCTCAAAGCAAGATTAGTACGATGAAAAACATTAATGCTTTACTCCTCCAAACTGACTACTGCAAGTTGGAAAAGTTTGATGAAGAGCATTATCAAGTCTGGAAGAGGAAGGTTTTTCTCACCCTTCAACTCCGAGACGTTGATCACGTGCTCTTTGAAGAGGAACCTACTGTTCCAGATACTGGGTCTGTTGTCGCTATAACTGCGGCTACTAAACTTCAGGCCAAATGGAGAAGGGAGAATAACATTTGTAGGCTTCTGATCCTAAATTCTATGAGGGATTTCCTGGCAGAATCCTACTCAAAGAAGGATAGTGCCAGAGAAATATGGGAGTTGTGGAAAAGCTGTACGAGGAAGACAAAATCAGGAGGAAGATATTTTTCGTCGAAAAGTATCACAAGTGGCTCTTTGAAGACGAGAAGGCGATGCTTCCTCAAGTGAAGGAGTTTCTGAAACTTCGTCAGAAACTGGACGATGAAAAGATGCCCCTCGTCGACAAGTTTGTCGTTGGAGGGATCGTCTCGAAACTTTCTGCTGGATGGAATACGTTCTATGCAAGAATGCATCGGAAGAAACTCGAGATCAGTCTGGAAGATCTCTTGCAAGAAATCCACGTTGAGGACGAGATGCGTTCTCAACAGAAGATGGACGCTTTGTCCAAACAATTGGTCGAGGCCAATCTGGTGCGGACGAGAGACTCCAAGGGGAAGCAGACGGCTTCTCACCACAAGAAAGACTTCACTAATCTGAAAGTGATGAAGCCCAAGTCCAATGTGACTTGTTTTAACTGTGGTAAGAAGGGCCACTACAAGAGTGAATGCAGATCCAAGCCCAAACAATCAGAGAAAGGTGAGCCTAGTAAGGTTTCTTTGGTTTCAAACCTCGTTGCTATGATCGCTCAGGTCACAACTGAGGGGGCTGACTCTGACTGGTGGATAGACACCGGTACTTCATGCCATGTCTGCTATGGAAAGGAATGGTTCGTCAGATACCAGCCAACTTCTCAGAAGGTTGTCATGGCGAACCAGGCCCAAGCTGAAGTTCTGGGGATCGGGACTGTGGAGCTGAAACTCACTTCTGGGAATACTCTGACGCTCCAAGAGTAAAGCATGTTCCGATGATTGCCAAGAACCTAATCTCGGGGAGCCTGTTTAGCAACGCAGGTTTGAGGATAGATATTAATGCTGGTCAGATGGTGATGTCCAAGAAGGAAGCATACTTTGGAAAAGCTTTCTATACCGAAAGAATGTTTAAACTCCAGCTTGTAACCTAGTTAGAGAACATTAATGTAATTTCCAATTCTGCTTATACTCTTGAGTTGTGGCATAGTAAACTAGGACATGTCCATTATAAAAGGATAAACAAAATGTCTAGTCTAGGACTTATCTCCAAATATGGGGGAAAGGTGGAGAAATGTGAAGTGTGTGCTCAGACTAAGATCACAAGAAAACCCTTTCATCGGGTCAATCGAAGCACAGATATTCTGGAGTTGGTACACTCCGATATCTGTGACTTCAAACAATTCTCTATAAAGGCCGGGATAAAGTATTTCATAACCTTCATCGATGACTTCTCAAAGTACGCGTTCGTCTACTTGATAAAAACAAAAGACGAAGCATTCGAGAAGTTCAAGGAGTTCAGGGCTGAAGCTGAAAGGCAAACTGGACAACAACTCAAGAGGTTGAGGAGTGATCGAGGCGAAGAATATCGGTCTCATAAATTCGCATCGTTCTGTAAAGAACATGGAATCATCTGCGAGACTACTGCTCCGTATTCTCCTCAATCTAACTGAGTAGCAGAAAGGAAGAACAGAACGTTGAAAGAGATGATGAACTCAATGTTGTTAACTGCGGGTCTTCCAAAGTACTTTTGGGGAGAAGCTGCATTAACGGCCACATTCATTCTGAACAGAGTGTCGTATGCAACTTCTGATATTACTCCTCATGAACTCTGGTTCAAAGTCAGACCCAACTTGAATATCATTCGAGTGTGCGGGTGTCTGGCATACGTAAAACTTCCATATCTGAAGATACAGAAACTCGGAACAAGGACTACGAAGACGATCTTCTTGGGGTATGCCGAGAAGAGTGACGCTCGAAGATTCCTTGACTTGGAGTCTAACCATGTCATCGAATCTCGTGACGCGGAGTACTTTGAAGACAACTTTACAAGGCACAAAAATATTATTCTTGCGGACATTTCGGAGAATAATGATGGTGCAAAGGAAGCTAAGGTTTCCAACGATGTCGTAGTCCAAGAAGAAATTGTTGTTGATGAAACAACGTTTGAACCAGAACTCGAAAAGCCGTCAGCCAAGCGAGTGAGGAGACCAAAGGACTTCGAAGATGACTTTGTTACCTATCATATAGAAGCAGATTCGCTTACCTATGATGAGACGATAAAGACCAGAGATGCTATCTTTTGGAAGGAGACAATGAATGACGAGTATGACTCTATCACCTCTAATAACACATGGGTGTTAATAGATCTACCTGAAGGAGCAAAACCCATCGGATGTAAATGGATCTTCAAGAAGAAGATGAAGGCAGATGGAACTATTGACAAGTTCAAGCCCAGGCTGGTAGCCAAGGGATTTTCTCAGAAACAGAGGATAGACTACTTTGACACATACGCTCCAGTTGCGCGGATGACCACCATCAGAATATTAATTGCTCTAGCAGCAATACATAAGTTGGTAATACATCAGATGGATGTAAAGACAACATTCCTGAATGGCGAGCTGACCGAAGAGATATACATGCAACAGCCAGATAGATTTGTCGTCAAAGGTCTTGAAGACAAAGTCTACAAGTTGGTGAAATTATTGTACGGTTTGAAGCAAGCTCCCAACATGTGGCATGAGAAGTTTGACAAAGTTACTAGATCAAACGGCTACAGAGTTAGCGAGACAGACAAGTGTGTTAACACGAAGTTCGCTGATAGAAGAGGAGTCATCGTTTGTCTGTACGTGGACGACATGCTAATCCTAGGAACGGATATAGGCAATGTCACGGAGACAAAGAAGTTCCTCTCAACCAAGTTCAGTATGAAGAACTTGGGGGATGCAGATGTCATCTTGGGCATAAAGAATATCCGGACAGACACTGGAGTGGCGCTGTCACAATCTCATTACATTGAAAAGATGCTCACATGCTACGGGTATCAGGATCTTCCAGGGATCGATACGCCATACAGGTGTGATCAGAAGCTGAAGCCAAATTCAAGGAAAAGCGTCAGGCAGCTGGAGTATTCTTGCATTATTGGGAGTTTGATGTACGTAACTACTACCACAAGGCCTGACATAGCTTTTATCGTAGGAATGCTGAGTCGGTTCACAAGCAACCCAGGTATTGAGCACTGGAAAGCTGTGAAGCGGGTGATGAGATATCTCAAGAAGACTCAGACATATGCACTGCACTACAACGGGTATCCGACAGTAGTAGAAGGCTTCAGTGATGCTAGTTGGTGTTCAGAGATGGAGAGTGAGAGATCCACAGGTGGATACATCTTTTCCTTGGGTGGAGCTGCTATATCGTGAAAGTTGAAGAACCATACTATACTCTATCGTTCCTCCATGGAATATGAGTTCTATGCAATAGAAGCTGCAGCAGATGAAGCAGAATGGCTTTGGGAGCTCATGTATAATCTTTCAGTGGTTGGAGCTCAGATACCGACGGTACCGATATATTATGACAACTAGGCGACTACAGCAGTAGCATCAAATGACCTCTCCAACGGAAGAAGAGAACTGTACGGCTGAAGTACAGAGCAATAAACAATCTCATTAAAAGGGGAACTACTGCTGTAATTGATGTTCGAAGTCAGGAGAACCTGGCGGATCCGTTCACAAAGGGCCTCAAGCGCCAGCTGGTCGATGACACAGCAAGAAAAATGGGCTTGAAGGCATTCTGATATTGTATCTGTGTAATCCTACCATAAAGTTTTATGCTATTAGTTCAAAGAGAAATCTACTAGGCATCTAGCTTTTGGTTCAAGAAAGGACCACTGATTGGAAAATTATCAGGTAATAGTGGGTACATAGTCCTGAGGGACATGAAAGGGATACGAACCCATAACCACTGTTGTCTACTATAGTTCTCTACGGAGAACATGTCCTGTGGAGAGGATGGCTTAAACGCCTTAATGAGTTCTCAGACAGTGAATGTATGTTGTGCTTTATAGGAAGCACGGTAGCGCAGCACTACAAAGAAGCTCATGGACTCCATGCTACAGTCGGGTGACACCACAATGAGGTTCCCAGGTAGGGGTAATGCCTCAGCTTAGCAAGCCATGTCACTGCGGCGTAGCACCGCTTATAGGAAGGTAGCCTAATGCTGTATATTATAAATGAAGAGTGGTAGACAGCACTACAAAGAGGCCAGTGTCCTCATGTTACAGTGGCATGACACAACGAAGAGGTACCAGTTAGGGTAAAGCCTCGGCTTCGCAAGCTATGTCATATCGGCCTAACACCGTACGGAAGCGCAAGGCTTCATGCTGGGTAGTTTGGCACTAAAAAGAGGCTTGTGACCTCATGCTACAGTAGTATGACTCTATGATTAGGTACCCAGTTAGGGATAAAGCCTCGACTTTAAGCCATGTCATAGTGGCGTAGCACCGTATGGAAGCGCAAGGCTTCATGCCAAGGACTCTTTAAAAGAACTCACCTAGATTGTATGGATAGAGATACAGGCTGTCTCTTGAGGGTAAACTTGTAGATGCCAAAAATACATACACCGAAACCAGGCTGGCACATGGCCTTTAATGTGCACCCAGAAGCACATATAACTACACTTTGTGAGTGAAAAGGATTATAATTATGGTACAGAATTCAAGGCATAGTCCATTCTTGTATCACATTGTTATTTAACCCATGCGGGAAGATTCAAGTCGTCAGTGACATTTATCCGAATGCAAAATGGATAATTACTGTGGGGAACACTCAACCCTAGATACATATATATGATGAGATATGTGGGAGATTGTTGGTGCTCTTGCTCCTTGATATGAAGAGAGCTTGCTCTCAATATGCTTTATAAAGTTTAGTCCCATATTAGAAAAGCACCATGAGTTATCTCAACATATATATGAGTATGTGTTGTTGGGATATGCACATGGGGTGGTGACCCTAAGGAGGAAACCTTGTGGGTAATTTTACTAAGAGAAAAATGATTAATTCTAACAAGGACGTAAGTTGATTTTTGTTGTGCGGGCTCGGACTCGATACGGACTCCAGGTTGTCTTGTGCATGCACAAGAGTGTTCGGGGGAAAGGCGTGGGCTAGCACTCGACTATGTTGATTGTGGGATGATGTAAAACATCAAACTCTATTTTAGAGTATTGGTGTTTTAGTCCCAAATCGGATATGAGAGATGGTGAGGTCTCACTCCACTCTATAAATAGAGCCCCCTTGCCTCCTTTGCAAGATGCACCAAATAAGAGAGTTAAGAAAGTCCGTAAAGTTCAGGAAGCCCATTCAAGTCACAAATATTGACTTGACGAGCATTCCAGAAGTTCTCTTAAACTTGCTGGTTCCTGGAAGCGGATCGTATAGAGACAAATCGTGCTTTGAGCAACGGTGTTTTTACACCCCAGCAGATTTAATCCTCCTCTTCTTCTCCTTCTTCTATTTCTTTGTAACTCGTTCTTCAGGTTTTAAGGCATCTACTGAGTAGGAAGGCCTAACTTTGTTCTTGAGATCTATTTCATTTGTGGCACCTACTGTGTAGGCTTGCTCATCTCCTCATTTGTGGCACCTACTGTGTAGGCTTGCTAAACTCCTCATTTGTGGCACCTACTATGTAGGCTTGCTGAACTCCTGTTTTCTATCTATATCTACGTCTCGGGACTAATAATCTTAAAGCAAGATTAGTACGATAGAAAATATTAATGCTTCACTCCTCCAAACTGACTACTGCAAGTTGGAAAAGTTTGATGGAGAGCATTATCAAGACTGAAAGAGGAAGGTTTTTCTCATCCTTCAATTCCGAGATGTTGATCACGTGCTCTTTGAAGAGGAACCTACTATTCCAGATACTGGGTCTGTTGCCGCTATAATTGCGACTGCGACTACTAAACTTCAGGCCAAATGGAGAAGGAAAAATAGCATTTGTAGGCTTCTGGTCCTAAATGCTATGGAGGATTCTCTGGCAGAATCCTACTCAAAGAAGGATAGTGCCAGAGAAATATGGGAGTCTGTGGAAAAGCTGTACGAGGAAGACAAAACCAGGAGCTGTAGGTCCTAAAAAATCAAGTTGCACACATCAACAAAGTCATAAAGATCAAGAAATGCATCTTTCAAATGAACTGTGCAGACATTATATTGCACAGCATACAGATTGCGTACACTAGACTGCGCACACTCTCAAGCGTGCAGGCTGACGTAGCAAATCATCATCATTACCTGACACAATCAAATCTTCTGACAACTGATAGCACGGAGAACGAGGCGACTGTTTGTTTAATCGTACAGCACGGCGCTCGAGGACAGCTGGCAGCACAATCGGTCAGTCTATCTGATGCACAATCCATAATGGTGCAATCCATGCCTGCGCAGTCCATTCCTGCGCAATCCAAAGCCAGCGCAATTCAGGTTGCGCGCTCTATCAACAAAACTGACAACATATACGTGGCATTCATGTCATCAATTGCTCATTACCTGGCAACCGTCTATGCATGATCATGCGTATTTCAATCAAATGATGCCATGTGTCCCAGACAGTTGGCCCATGATTAGACAACTGCCTGTGCAGTCCACTATTGCGCAATCCAATTCATGCGCAATCCATCATGAGCAGTCTAGAATAACTAAAAGTTAGTTATTTCCAGAACTCTATAAATAGAGTTTCAAGTCTCCATTCAAGGGGATCAGAGATCACAGATCAGAATTATCAGAGAGTCCAGGAGTTCTTGCCCAAGTGCTGCTGCATTCTTCCGAGGCTTTTGCCTTCAATTCTCCGAGGCTTTTGCCTTCAAGACAACTTCAGATGCTACCGTCTTTAAAGTTCACATCGTCCAAGGGATAAAGCAATCGTCTTCTAGATTGGATTCCTACAGTTGTACTTTTCCAGAATTCTTGTAATCTTTACAAAGTTAGTATCAATAAAGTTTCATACTTTTGTTTTTGCAAACAAAATGGCGACTCTGCCGGGGACGACTTTCTCCTCCGACGAAGAAGTGACAACTCAATGTGACGTAGCGTCTATCGGAAAGACGTAGAAGACTCTGGTTGTGAAGATTAACCAGACAGCCTACGAAACCATAATCAACTCCAAGACTACTCCTCGCACTTCAACCACTTCTGCCACAAGCAAAGTATACCCAGTGTGGGTTCCAAACACTGCTGTGCAGTCCAAAGTTTCTGCCAGCAAGACTTCTGTGCAGTCTGCCATCAAGACTGCTGCGCAGTCCAAGGCTTCTGTCATCAAGCCTGCTGCACAATCTGTCCCTGCCATTGCTGCGCAATCTGCTGTTGCCAGTACACGGAAGACTTCATATGCTGCCTTGGCTAAGTATAAGACTCCTATGCCTCTGGCGCAGTTGGCTGCCAATCTTCCTGCGCAAACCAACACTCCAGCAACCAGAGTCCATCCTAAGCACTCTGTGGCAAGAACTCCTGATGCACAAACCACAGTTTCTGTGGCCAAAACTGGTACACTTTCTGCCAGAGTCATTGATGCGCAAATGGCCAGCGCACCATCAACCCATGCGCAAATCATGCCTGCACAATCTAAGAGTGACAGCCTTTTGGCTAAACTCTCTTTTTCTCATAACAAAGGGAAAAGCTCTGCTCCTTTTCTCAAATACCCTGTTGCTCCTGCACAATCCAATGGGGGTAGTCTTTTGGCTATTCCTCTTCTTTATCAAAATAAAGGAAAAGGCCCTTTGGTCTTTTCTCAAACTTCCTTGTCCCATGACTTGGAAGACAACAGAGGGAAACGCTCTTTAGCTAATCCTTCTCTACAAAACAAAAGAAAAGGCCCTTTGGTCTTTTCTCAATCTTCCTCCGTTTTTATCGTAGAAGATCAATCTGAACGTGCCTCGGCACCAGTCAGTACAAGAACTCCTTCAAATATGGGTTCTTCTTCCCTTCATGACAAGAGAACTTGTACTAATCAAAGAGGTATTCTGCCTACTCCGGTAGCAGAGTTCCAAGATCTCCCAACTCTCAAGATATCCCACTCAAGACAGGGAAAATTGCTAGTATCTCAAACAGAAATCCCTGGGGATAAATTTGCTGATCTCAGAACTTATCTTAACAGACCCACTTCGGTGAAACGCAAACAGCCAATGCCGAAGACCAAACATCATCAAAAATAAATCTCCAGGGTTAAAAATCCCGACACTTATGCCAATGAAGTGAGCACTTCCCTGTATACTCAAGGGACAAAATATTTGAAGAATCGGAATCATATTCCGAATATTATCAAAGAACAGATCCCTCAGGGTTTTTCTCATCCTGATGTTGTTCTCGATCTCCGAGAACATCTCAGACAAAAATGGGACAATGTTTTAATACCTCCATCTCAATCATCTGATCATCATTGCAATCACAAAGTCATCATCCAATGTTGTTGTCAAACAACAAAAAGATCTGTCTTCGATCGTCTGACTTTTGCAAACTCTGAAGCTATGTAAGAGAATGAAGAAGTGTTGTACGCTTCTGTCAACATGACTTCCCGAGACACTGGGGGTAGAAGGTGCTCTAAGCACGACAAACCTCGCAAACCAAGCCAGCGGTATCTAGATTTACTTCAAGAATCTTCTGAAGGAATATTTTGACATACCCGATCCCGAAGGAATCTTCTTCAAGATCCTTCTGGTCATCTTCCTACTTCTCAGTCAGGAGATGACTCTTTCTCCGACTACGATGCATATAGCGAAAGCTCTGAACAGACAGTGTTCTCTACTGTACCAAGAGAAGTGACAGCTTATGTTGTCAATGAGGACCCAGATGCTTCAACCTCAGCAAATCAAAAACAACGGATTGCTGCACTTGAAGACAAACTGAAGACCATGGCTGAAATGGTCGCCAGTATGCATTCTATTATTGTGGCACAACATGCTACACCACCGACTGTACCTGTTGTAAGTCCTAAAATTATAGCATCTTCGGTACCTGTCAACGCTGGGTTGGGGGTGGTATCTCCTCAAATACACTCTGTACAAGTTCAACCTACACCCAGTCAGTCAGGTGCTGGGGGTGGTACTTACCATACAGTTCCTCCTCCTAACACTCAGATTCTACCTGCTCATTCTTCATCATCAGAAGATGCCAATGAAGCTGTCAAACTCTTGAGAACTCAGTTCGAAGCTTTTAAGGAGAAAGACAACTTACAAATACTGGGGATCAAGCAGTCATACCCAGTTGAATGGAAGGAAGTCCCGTTTCCTCCTAAGTACAAAATCCCAACAATCTCTCTGTTTGATGGCAGCACTTCTCCAAGCCAGTTCATCAATCACTTTGAGGTAATGACCGTTCAACTCCAACCAAATGACGCTCTTCTTACCAGAGTATTCGTCGGCTGTTTAGCTGGCGTAGCATATGACTGGTACAGAAGCTTGCCCGATGGTTGTATTACCTCTTTTTCAGGTCTCAAACAAATCTTCCTGGAACAATTTTATGAGGGATTCAACGACATGACTATGTCGGCTCTCAATAAAATCAAACAGAAACATAATGAAACCGCTGAAAGTTTCATCGAACGATTCTGCTGTGAAGCATTGAAGATGCCTCTAGGGACTCCGGCCGCTGTCACTATTGATACTTGTAAGGCAAATCTTTTGCCTATCATCAGCATGTGGACAGGGTCGACCCAAATCCAAGACTGGCCATCCTTCATTGTCAATGCTAAAGCTGCTGAAGTTAGCGCTGACAAGTTTAAGCAACTAGGGGTACAAATGTCTCACCTCGATCGGGATGAACATCAAACATCAGGTGGTAGAAATTGCCAAAACAACTGCAAACCAAAAGAAACTTTGAACATCAATTTGAACAAGAACAAAGAATCTCTGGCGGTTAACATAGCTCCTCCTATATCCACTCCTACTCCTTCAGCACCTCCACCAAGGGAACCTCGTCCTAAAATAGAGTATTCCTTTGACGAGAATGACACGACAAGCATCTTTGATTACGTACTCAAAAGCAACAAGATTCAGCTCCCAGACCCAAAGAAACCTGATGAAGTCGGTAAGACAGATCATCCTAAATATTGTGTCTACTATAGGTTCATTGGACACCCTACTAGAGCATGCTATGTGCTCAAAGGCAAAATTCAAGAGCTGGTCAATGCTGGTGTCGTTACTCTGCAACAAGATGAGAAAACTATTATTGCAAATATGGTCTCAGTCCAATTCGGTGATTTTCCTCTGCAGATGGTGCAGCATGGCGTCATTCCTATTCCCAGAGCTACTCTCGAGATTAAAAATCTTCCTCCTCCACAAAGTGAAGGTCTCGTCCCCTTGTCTCTTGACAACGGCGAGATTATGTGGATTCATCCGGATCTTGCTTCAGAGTTCGAACTTCCCTCTTCCTCTAAGAAGAAAGACAGCTCCAAGGGCAAGACAAAGATTTGCAATATGGTGTCTTTTGATCCCATAGTTGATGAAGAAATCCTATTGGGTACTAGGTCAGGGAAAGCTTATCTAAAAGATTATCCTGAAAACCAAGAGAATCCTGCCTCTTCCTCTGAACCTGCTCCGGTACAGCCTGCTTCTACTGAGGATATTCCTACTGCTTCCTCACCAGTGGTGATACCCATTCCTTCCAAGCCAACGGTCGCTGATAAAGGCAAACAGCAAGTCCGCTTCGATAAACCCTTGAAGAAGACATCTTCTTCTGGGCTTGAAAAGCCCTATAATTTTGATATCTTGGCTCAATTAGCTAATACACCGGCCCGGCTATCCATCTTCGAGCTCTTACGCCTTTCCAAAGAGACATGGGAAACTCTAAACGAAGCTCTCATGCAAGCTGAAACCTGCTTAGCCCTTCTGAAGAAGCCGGAAGCAGAACCAATTTCTTGCCTCCATTGTCATAGCGTGTTGGAGTTAATTCCAAACATAACTTTCACTCAAGATGACTTGTTAATGGAAGACAACAGGCATGACCGTCCTCTCTACTATACAGGATATATCGACTCGATGAAAGTCGATCGTATTCTGATAGACCCAGGGTCGGCCCTTAGCATCATGCCAAAGAAAATATTGGATGCGTTGAAAATTCCAGTGCATAGTCTCTCCAGTACAATCACCACTATTCTTGGGTTTAATCAGGGAAGGAGTGAACCTTTGGGCAAGATCCGCCTAGAACTCCAAATAGGTAATCTGCGCACAAAAGTGACCTTCTATATCATCGACAATCATGGTTGTTCTTATAATACTTTATTGGGGAGACCATTCCTACATGAACACAACATTATTCTATCAACTCTTCATCAATGTTTTAAATATGTTGATGACAATGGAGAAGTTCGGAAGGAAGTTGCTGATCTTTATCCTTTCAAAGGCGTTGAAGCATACTGCAACGATGCTCGTATGTACAAGGATGAATTCATGAAGGTTGTCTTGTCTCTGGATACTGAAGAAGAATCAGAAGCAATGCCCAAAGATACCCTTATCATACCTGTTAAAGGGCGTATTTCTCGTCCTCAATCTTCTAAGCCACTGGCTATTCACTTGCCAGTTCAGAAAAAACCAACTGATGATGATCATGATCAAAGGGAGCTCACCTCTTCTGAGCCGCTTGTTATTGATTTACGTCGTAACAAGGAAAAAAAGCAGCTCACTTCTTCTGAGCCACTTGTTATAGATCTACCTCATAACAAGAAAAAAAGGAAGCTCACTTCCTCTGAGCCGCTTGTTATCGACCTCCGTCGTAACAAAGCTAATCCTCCTCCTCGTTCTTCTTCTTCCCCTCTTGTAATCAATCTGACCAAGCCTGTTAAGGCTAAAGTTCCCGTTGTAAATACAGATATACAGATCAATGAAAAAGCATCTACTTTCCAGTATACTGATGTCATTTATTATACTAAATACTATTTGGATATGTTAGATAGCTTCAAATCATTTACAATAGGAGTTGTAAAATCTCTTCAAACGGAAGTCTCATTTGAAGACCCAGATGACTCTTATCGTATTGTCCCTTCTCGAAAGAAGGGCGAAAGTCCAATACTTTTTAGTAAAGGACCGGAACAACAATTCAGTTATACGGATGATAGTAAACTTAACGATATAGGACATCTCTAGTTTCGGCGTTACAGTCAACAATCAAAAGACATCATCCGAAAAATGGGTTATGACTTCAAGAGCGGCCTCAACTACTGTAAAGGTAGAAAGACTCCTCTTCATACAGCTGTTCCAAAAGAAAAGTCAGAGATGTACTACAGCAGGGCCAAAAGAGGTCTTGGATATGCTTCTCCTCCAATGTTATCCCCAGCAATTTCTGACTCTGATAGTGAAGAGCACTCTAACTCTTCTGATTCCAGATCATGAGATTCTCATACCAGCATTGGTCAAATTCATCGATTGACTGTATCTTCTAACATGGTCTCTGCCGAACTTCCAGAAGGCTATGACGAGGATCTTGAAGAAAATCCTGAAACAGATCCTTGGGCTCAACGAATGGATACCTAATGGAAACTCCGATTCGAACAAAGGGAACCTCCTACCGAAGATCAACTAGTTCAAGTTGATGTAGGAGAAAGCGGGTCACCTCGTCCAATATTCATTAGTAAGAACCTTTCAGAAAAAGATAAGCAAGAATTAATTCTTCTGATTGAAGAATACATTGATGTCTTTGTCTGGAGCTATGAAGACATGTCAGGACTGGATCCTAAAGTTGCTACTCACAAACTGAACATTTTGTCGAATACAAAACCGGTCAAACAACAACAACGGTGTTTCAAGCCAGAAATGATGGACGCAATCGACGATGAAGTCAAGAAGCTTATAGCTTGCGGCTTTATCAGAGAAGAGCAGCATCCTGATTGGGTAGCTAATGTTGTGCCAGTTCTAAAGAAAACCGATAAAGTTCAAGTCTGCATCGACTTCCAGAATCTTAACAAAGCATGTCCAAAAGACGAATTTCCTCTCCCTATTACGGACGTCATGATCGACAATACTTGTGGGTTCGAAAGAATATCTTTCATGGATAGATTCTCCGGATATAACCAGATTCGGATGCATCCTGAAGATGAAAAGCATACTTCTTTCCGCACTCCTCGTGGAGTCTACTGTTACACAGTGATGCCATTTGGTCTCAAGAACGCTGGTGCAACATACCAACAAGCTATGAGTACCATCTTCAGAGATCATCTTCGCAAAACTGTCGAATGTTACGTTGACGATATCGCCGTCAAAAGTCGTCTGAAAGAAGATCACATCCAAGATCTGAGAACTATCTTCAATCTCGTGCGCCAACATCAGCTCAAGATGAATCCCACCAAGTCATTCTTGGGTGTCTCTAGTGGTAAGTTTCTTGGCTTCGTCATTACCTCTAAGGGTATATACGTGGATCTCGAGAAGATCAAAGCCATTCAAGAGATGCGTCCTCCACGCAACCTAAAAGAGCTACGAGGATTCCAAGGTCGACTTGCGTACATTAGGAGGTTCATTTCAAACTTGTCTGGACGCTGCAGACCATTTACTCAACTAATGAAGAAGGGTGTATCTTTCGTTTGGACCGAAGAATGTCAACGAGCATTTGATGATATCAAGCGATATCTCATGAATCCACCAGTCTTGGTGCCACCAATCTCCGACATACCATTCTTAATGTATATTCGTGCCATGGACCATTCATTGGGTGCTTTACTAGCCCAAAAGAATAAAGAAGGCCATGAACAGGCTATCTACTACCTCAGTAGTACTATGATTGGTGCTGAACATCGTTATAGTCCAGTCGAAAAAGAATGCCTAGCTCTCATGTTTGCTGTTCAAAAGACTCGGCATTATATCATTGGTCAAACCATTCATGTCATATCCCGAGTCAATCCTCTTCGGGTACTGATGAAGAAGCCTAGCACGCTCAACTTTCGGCTAGCTATATAGGCCATTTTGCTAGCCCAATATGACATGGTGTATATTCCACAAAAGTCTGTCAAAGGTCAAGCACTGACAGATTTCCTAGCAGCTCATCCTGTTCCAGAGACGTCCAAACTTTACGATGAAATTCCAGACGAGACGTTAGAAGTCAACATGATCTCTGAAGAATTTCTAACCTGGCGTCTATTCTTTGACGGAGCATCCAGAATCGAACCCAATGGTGCCATTGTAGCAGGTGTCGGAGTTGTTCTCGTTTCTCCAGACGGATCAACTATCCAAAGAGCCTACTCTCTAGATAAACTATGCTCCAACAACGTGGCAGAGTACAATGCTCTACTCATTGGCCTTCAATTAGCCAAACAACTTGACGTCGAGTATCTTGAAGTCTATGGTGACTCTAAGTTGGTTGTTAATCAAGTGAGAGGAACCTATGAAGTTCGTCATCAAGATCTAGTACCTTATCATGAAGCAGCAATCAACATAGCTACGTCATTCAAAGCCTTCTTCATAGACTATGTTCGACGAGCTTGTAATACTGAAGCAGATGCTTTGGCCAATCTTGCAACAGTCTTAGCCGTCCCCATCAAAAGACAACAAGTAGTGGTCATCTCTAATCGAGAGTTGTTTTGCATTGAAAACAATCGTAATATTGAATTCAGTAATTTCACTGAAGTCAATGTTATCGGTGAAGATTGGAGAGCCCCCTTCATCGACTTTGTAGTTCATGACATACTCCCTGAAGATCCAAAAGAGGCCACGAGTATTCGTCGAAGGTCTCTACGATTCTACTACAACCAAACCATAAAGACCCTCTATCGACGGACTTATGACGATCTTCTTCTACGCTGTCTAGCTGGTGATGAAGCAAAACAAGTACTGCGTGAAGCTCACGACGGTGTTTGCGGAGCACATCAACCCGATCCTAAACTACATGATCGCATCCGACATATGGGTTACTATTGGCCCTCTATGGTATGTGATGCCATTGATTATGCAAGAAAATGTCGAGCTTGTCAAATCTATGCAGATTTCATTCATCAACCTTCAGAATTTTTGCATCCGACGACTGCTTCATGGCCTTTTGAAGCTTGGGGCATAGACATTATAGGTCCTATCAATCATCCTTCTTCTAAAGGACATCGATTTATATTAGCAATAACCGATTATTTCTCCAAATGGGCTGAAGCTATACCTTTGGCTGAAATCAAAACCAGCAGTGTCATCAACTTCGTCAAACACTATGTCATTTATCGATTTGGTGTACCTCGACGAATCATCCATGACAACCGACCACAATTCATCAGTCAGAAGTTTACCAGATTTTGTGATGATCATCGAATTGACAATGTTGCTTCGATAGCCTACAATCCTGCTGCTAATGGATTAGTCGAAGCTTTCAACAAAACTATTATCAAGCTCCTCAAGAAGTTTGTATCCACTAACAAACGGAATTGGAGTAAAAATCTTGGTGAATGTCTTTGGGCCAATCGAACTACGGTCCGCAATCCCACAGGCTTTACACCTTTCTCTTTGGTGTACGGTTGTGAAGCAGTTATCCCTCTAGAACTTCAAATTCCTTCTTTAAGGATTGCCGTTGCCAATGAGCTCACTACAGAGAACAACGACCTTCTTCGACTTCAAGAATTGGAGGCACTCGACGAGAAGCGGTTAATGGCTCAGCAACATATTGAGCTATATCAAGCCCACATCTCAAAGACTTTCAACCGCAAAGTTAACGTCAGAGCCTTTCAGCAAGGAGAACTTGCTCTAACGGTCAGACGTCCTATGACTATGACTCACATAAGAAAAGGCAAATTCGATGTGAAGTGGAAAGGTCCTTATGTTATAAGCAAAGTCTTCTCAAACGGAGCTTATCAACTCTCAGAGCTCGATGGTCGAATTGCTATGATGCCTATCAATGGCAAATTCCTTAAGAAGTATTATGTATAAATGTAAATGCTTGTAAATCATCAGACAAGTTCAAGTTCATAAATAAATTCAAATTTTATTTCATCATGAATGACAAGTACATGATATCAAGGAAGATCACTGTCATCCTTTTCGACATTAGGACGGGGACCACTACCGTCCTTATCAAAGACATAATCGGCAAAAGAGCCAAGAACATCTTTGCTGGAACCCACGAGGAACTTGCAAGCAGCCATCCTCATGGCCTCTTCTTCTTCAGTCTTTCCTGGTTCAAGCAGAAAGTCCAGGATATCTCTCGGTGGTTTGGGAGCAGACGAACCTTTGCCTGCCTCTGCCTGCTTTGGATGGACCAGTTCGGCCGGATATTTTTCAACACCCATTTCAACTTTTGGGACGATTTCAGTCTTCTTGGATGTATCTCTGGACGACATCTTTATGCTAAATATTGGAAATATTCATTCCTTCTAGATTTTTGTTTTATTTATAGGCAGAGATTCTCAAAATAATGAAACATCACATTCATTTGACGGTTCGTCCGTTCATTCATCATCACCTGACGGTTCATCCGTTCATTAATATCAGACGGTTCATCCGTTCATTCACATTCATCTGACGGTTCGCCTGTTCATTTATTATCATCCCGAAGGTTCATCCATTCATTCATCATCATCTGACGGTTCATCCGTTCATTTATTATCACCTGACGGTTCATCCGTTCACATTCATCCGACGGTTCGCCCGTTCATTTACATCTATCTGACGGTTCGTCCGTTCATTTATTATCACTTGACGGTTCATCCGTTCATCATCATCCGGCGGTTTATCCGTTCATTACGATGATTCATTGTCGTTCATTTTCATCCACATCAGTAATTTATCATCTTTGATTAAGTTATCTATTGAAATAATCATATTTGACAAATTATATTCTGCCACGTCCATATTACCTCTGAGTAGATATAACGAATATAATTATTTTCTACAAAATCATCAAGAAGTATATCATGTCCTGCACCTCTGAATATATTTTCTATCGCTATTATTTATATCTGAATAAGATATGCAAGAAATAATAGAGCCACAAAAAAAATGTCTTTTATTGATCAAAATTTAAGACATTACATAGCATAAAGAAAAACGAGAAGATACAAATGATTCTTTCTATTGAGACGGAGGCATTATCAGATTAGCAATTTGCTGCTTCAGAATCTGCAACCGTTCTTTACGAGATGTCATCACTCTCCTCATGGCCTCTTCCATCCCAGATTCTTCATTAAAAAGGGGCATGGTCACCATTCGGCGAGTGATTTCCGCATCATGAGCTGCTACAAACTCATTTCTTTCCTGAGTTAGAGCATCAATTTGTTGGACTGAAGTTTGATGCTCTGTAACTTCATTCTCCAGTTCTTCTTCGAGACGAGCAATCTCTGCCCTCAGCTCGACAATCCTTCTCTCTCTCCTCTCAGCAGCTGAGATCATTGATTCCAACTTGGAATTATATTCAGCAGATTTAGTAGTATAAGCGTCCAAGAGGTTCTGGAGATTCACTCTTTCAATCGCAGCTGCCTGAGCCATTTGTTCAAACTCTGCCTGCACTAAAGGCTCCACTTCCCCTTTGTTGAGATCTTTATAGTTCTTTATGGAGATCTCCAGCTCATTCAAGATATGGTCAAGAAAAGTGGCTTGAGCCTCATCACCTTGCTCTCGGATGGCCTTCACCAAGAAAGAGGTTGGACCTCTAACCGTAAAGAAATCAACGTCTGCTTTGTCCATCATTCTATTTATCAAAGGTCCCAAGGACTCGAAGAAGCATCTAGTGAATGATTGGATTACAAGCTGATTAGTCGCCAGAGCACCAGGAGTCGCAGCTACTCCTGTTGATGACGAAGTAGTAGAACGCTCAACTTCTCGTGTCTGAACAACAGGCTCTTTAAATAAAGGAACCAAAGTAGAGCTGGTTGCTCCTCCTGGTTGTTCCTCTACAAAATTAAATACTGTCATTTTATCTGTCATTGGATATTGATAAAAAGAATCAAAAGTGAAAACAGTCTTACCATGGGTGGATCCAACAATAAGCCTATCATCTGCAGGCACAGACTTTAGCTGAGCAGAAGTAGCTTCAGACGCTACAGCCTAGCTACTTCCTGCTTCAGAGCCACAAGACAAATGGCGGCTGCTACTGGCAATTGTCGTTGCCAGTACTATATCCATACAGGTTGGAGGAGCAGAAGAAGATCCAGGCTCTATATGAATAAAAGTAACGATGTTAGCTATCAAAATTACTTATTAAAAGAAGATTACTAATTTCATTATAATACCTTTGGGAGCAGCAACTGGAGTTTTCTTCACATCCACCTCTTCATCAGCGATCTTCTCAGGAGATCTCGGTACTTCAGCCTCCTTTTCAGGAGTTAAAGTGTCTCGAGGGGATCTCTGGGTTTCAATATTCTTTTCTGGATCTTGTGTTTCATCAGCAGTTTCTGCTGAGGTGCTCTCCTCATTCTCGCTGTCCTCGGGAACCTCCTCACTAGCAGCATCAGCGGCAGGATCAGCTTCTTCCTGATAACCGAAATCACAGTCATATAAAGCGTCGATCATTAAATGATCTTCTTCAGCGAGGGTTGCTCCCGGTGTGGCAGGAAGATGAATTTCCGCTGTTGTTGGCAAAGGAGATCGTACGACATTGTGCTCTTCCTCTACAATGTTATCTCTGGGCTCTTCAGCCTCATTTCTCTGGTCCAGCTCTTCTTCCTGTTTAATTTCCTCTTTCTGCTCTGGATGGGAGTTTTATTCCCAGACTCAGAAACATGAGTGGGAGAGGGCATGGTGAGTCCCGCTGCAGCGTCTATCACAATTGAAGACGAAACTTGTCTTCTACGGACCAACCTTTTCCTTCTATGCAGAGCTCTCTCAGGACTCTCTGCATCTATTGTCTTGACTTGTATTTGAACAGAGGTCGGTGTGACAGCTTCTTTCTGCTGAATTGTCTCGGCCAGTTGCCGAGATTGAGATCTGGTTGTAATCTTTTCTGAAGAATAATCCAAGATCAGTTTCTTCTTTGCAACTGGGACAGAAGGCTCCTTTCTCCTTCTCTTCTTGGCTGGAGATTTATCAACCTTTAAAGAAACATGCAGTGGCGCGTTAACCTCTTCAGGGAACATAGCATCCCTCGAAACTTCTAATGGTGCATCCACTGGCTCGTGCACCTCATCATTACCTAGGAGTGACATAATGATTCCTCCTTTCCTCAATCTTATTGCAGATGCGAAGCTATCTGCAAGATTGAATTTTTCTGCAAAAGTGTTCGCTGATGTATAGAACACCGAATAGGTAAACAGCATACGAGGGCCATGACTACTGTTCACCGGCATCGAGAACGTTGCTTTCGTATCTCGAGCGTTATAATAAGCCCAAGCTCGGGCTCCATCTATCAAAAAACTTTTTCCTGGTAGGCGTGTGATGGCATTACCTACGTAGAATTGGTCATATCCAAACTACCGAGAAAACCGGCTAGAAAGATATGGCTCCAAGAAGCATTCTTCTTCAAATCGATACACCAGGTGGGATGGACGAATTGTCTTCAACCAATTAAAAGCTGTACGGCTCAAAGGTTGCATCTTTGAGTCAACCATGTTGGTCGACATTTGTTCATATCCGGCAGGAGGATAAGTGCAATAAAAGTTCCACCCTTTACCAAGGTTCAAAGCAT
Organism: Iris pallida; assembly: GCA_029216955.1. Lineage (NCBI taxonomy): Eukaryota > Viridiplantae > Streptophyta > Magnoliopsida > Asparagales > Iridaceae > Iris > Iris pallida. The sequence continues at coordinate 12,942,685 of JANAVB010000599.1, forward strand.
ATCTGCAATCTCTCAAAGAAGTGTATTTCCACTTACCTTGGGAGTATCTTCAAAAAAAGCTGCCACCAACTGGTCCCATGTTGGGGTCCATCAAAGTAGGATGGTGTAGAAGCAACCACCCGAACAGATAGGTATACGACAATTCTAGCCGAGGAAATTCTTTCTCGCCTTTAGCTTTCAGCATCAAATTGACATACAGGCGGAGACCGGCGTTCAATCTACAAGTCATTGCCGATAAGAGATCCATCTTATAGCCGAAGACTAATCGAACGGCGGCAAAAAGAACACCGCGATGGAAGCGGTCTACTGCACTTGATCCAGGAACGACGAACCGACGGAGCCAGTACGTCAGAAATCCTGCTAATTGGGCTTCTTTCGACATGAATCGATATCCCACTCTCATATAACTCTCGAGAGTGTCCCCTTTCTTTAGAGGAGGACATTGATAATCGTCCTTGATCTTTTCATCCAAATCCCCACTTAACTCCATCAACTTCACCACTTCACTGCTGCTCAGTGGTTTAAAGAAGTCGGGACAGCATTTATCATGTTCCTTGGTCTTCTTTTCTTTAATATGGTTGAGGAACAGATAAGGCAACCATTTGGATGAATAGCAGGTATTAGATGTACCACTTTCGTAAAACAGAGAACAGATTTTATAATGACATAGCAGTTCTTCGAAGACTGCTACCATCTCTGCGTTCTCTTTTCGAAGTTTGTCCAATTCATCATTAGTTGGGACAAATTCCTCATACGGGGTATCTTCCATCGGCAAATAAGAGATGTACTGCATCTCGTGAAGGGCAAACCCAATCTCTCCGCAGGGAGTCATAAAAGTCCCTGTCCTATAATTGTATCTCTCTGCTAGAGTCAGGAATAGATGCGAATTGGGGGCAAAACCATAAACAATGGCATGCACTGCTTGATACAAGTTGATCTGTTGAAGTTTGTCTTCAAACTTAGTCATAATCCAGTTTGCTATACAATTCCACCTCTTAAAGTCTGGATTCACCAGTCCAGTTAATCTGAGGTCTTGATCTGGATACCTCCCTTCAACCTTCGCGAACTCATTCGCGAATATTGGAACTCTCACAGGCAATAACAAAGAAGAATTTTTTGGTGGAATACAACCGGGCTTTAAACCTCTGAACAAGACACTATATCGTTCTGAAGAGCTGTAGAACATGTCTTTCTTGTCAGACCCCTTCTTCATATAAATCTTTCCTGGACGGGCATCCTGAAAAGGTGTGAGATTCCATTCCATTTTCCTCGGATGGCTTGCATGAGCATATCGAGATAAGGGGAGGCAGCAGGAGATATCTGGTATCGAGATTGTCCTTTCTTCTTGATGGACAATCCGTTCCTCCATCCGTGGCCTCGGCTGAGAGCTCTTCTCAAAAGCCTCGCCAAACAGAAATAAGGGCTTCTTATGAATAATGGCATCTACTGACTCCAAAGGTTGACCATTCATCAGACATAACAGTGTTTCATTATCTTGGGCCACCAAGATAGCTTGGCGGGAAGCTGGCAGATCGTACTGTAGATACGGCACATGAGACAGGTACTCTTTATATTCCGATTCTGAAAGAGTCCCTATAAAGTTCTCATATCCCGGATCTTCTCTGGTATTAACTGTATCAATCAGAGAAAACAAAAATTCAGCACAAGGAAAAATTAATGATGCTATCATTAGACTGCGCAACCATCAGATTGCGCAACCATCAGATTGTGCAACCATTCGATTACGCAACAAACAGTTTGCACCAGCATCAGATTGCGCTAGAAATCCTGCGCAAATCAGTAGATTGTGCTGACTTTTGTCAGCGCAGTTCAACCGATTGCGCGAGAAATTATTCTTCATAAAAATAAAGAATAAATGTTTTGTGCAACCAAAAACCCTAAAAAGGGTGGCGCAGTATGATCACATCTCTAAAAAGAGATGGATTCTGAAGAACAGTAAAATCAAAAACCCTAAAAAGAGTTTTTGATTGGGTCATCTACCTTGTAATGCGAAATGTGCAGTCTCGTGGCGAGAAGGACGTCACGCAGCCCTAGCCGAAGACTCGGCGGGGGCCTTGCCCTTAGCAGCAGCGGAGGATCGCTTGGGGGCCATGGATATTCGATAAAGAATAAAGGAGGAGTAGCTCGAGACTTCTCTCTCAAAAGATCACAAAAGCAAAGTAAAGGATGAAATTTATATCGAAGAGAGCTATTTATAGTTTTTCAAAGAGTAACGGCTGCCTCAGATTGCGCCAAAAAAGTCGGACTGATCTATCCGATTGCGCAGACAGCTCATGCGCAATTTGATTGAAATTTCAAAATTCAAAGTATTTCAAAATTTTGAATAAGTTCAACTTTCGAAAACTTTAAAGGGGGTCTTGTAGGTCCTAAAAAATTAAGTTGCACACATCAACAAAGTCATGAAGATCAAGAAATGTATCTTTCAAATGAACTGCACAGACATTAGATTGCGCAGCATACAGATTGCTTACACTAGACTGCGCACACTCTCAAGCGCACAAGCTGACGTGGCAAATTATCATCATACCTGACACAATCAAATCTTCTGACAGCTGACAGTATGGAGAACGAGGTGACTGTTTGTTTAATCGTGCCGCACGGCACTCGAGGACAGCTGGCAGCGCAATCGATTAGTTTATCTGATGCGCAATCCATAATGGCGCAATCCATGCCTGTGCAGTCCATTCCTGCGCAATCTAAAGCCAGCGCAATTCAGGTTGTGCGCTCTATCAACACAACTGACAACATATACGTGGCATTCATGCCATCAATTGCTCATTACGTGGCAACCGTCTATGCATGATCATGCGCATTTCAATCAAATAATGTCATGTGTCCCAGACAGTTGGCCCATGATCAGACAACTGCCTGCGTAGTCCACTGTTGCGCAATCCAATTCATGCGCAATCTATCAAGCGCAGTCTAGAATAACTAAAAGTTAGTTATTTCCAGAACTCTATAAATAGAGTTTCAAGTCTCCATTTAAGGGGATCAGAGATCACAGATCAAAATTATCAGAGAGTCCAGGTGTTCTTGCCCAAGTGCTGCTGCATTCTTCCGAGGCTTTTGCCTTCAATTCTCCGAGGCTTTTCCTTCAATACAACTTCAGAGACTACCGTCTTTAAAGTTCACATCGTCCAAGGGATAAAGCAATCATCTTCTAGATTGGATTCCTACAGTTGTACTTTCCCAGAATTCTTGTAATCTTTACAAAGTTTGTATCAATAAAGTTTTATACTTTTGTTTTTGCAAACAGGAGCAAGATATTTTTTGTCAAAAAATATCACAAGTGGCTCTTTGAAGACGAGAAGGCGATGCTTCCTCAAGTGAAGGAGTTTCTGAAACTTCGTCAGCAACTGGATGATGAAAAGTTGCCCCTCGTCGACAAGTTTGTCGTTGGAGGGATCGTCTCGAAAATTCCTGCTGGACGGAATATGTTCTATGCAAGAATGCATCGGAAGAAACTCGAGATCAGTCTGGAAGATCTGTTGTAAGAAATCCACATTGAGGATGAGATGTGTTCTCAACAGAAGATGGACGCTTTGTCCAAACAATTCGTCGAGACCAATCTGGTGCAGATGAGAGACTCCAAAGGGAAGCAGTCGGCTTCTCACCACAAGAAAGACTTCACTAATCTGAAAGTGAAGAAGCCCAAGTCCAATGTGACTTGTTTTAACCGTGGCAAGATGGGCCACTACAAGAGTGAATGCAGATCCAAGCCTAAACAATCAGAGAAAGGTGAGCCTAGTAAAGTTTCTATGGTTTCTAACCTCGTTGCTATGATCGCTCAGGTCACAACTGAGGGGGCTGACTGTGACTGGTTGATAGACACTGGTACAACATGCTATGTCTGCTCTGGGAAGGAATGGTTTGTCATATACCAGCCAACTTCTGAGAAGGTTGTCATGGCGAACCATGCCCAAGCTAAAGTTTTGGGGATCAGGACTGTGGAGCTGGACTCACTTCTGGGAATACTCTGACGCTCCAAGGAGTAAAGCATGTTCCGGTGATTGCCAAGAACCTGATCTCGGGGTGCCTGCTTAGCAACACAGGTTTGAGGATGGACATTAATGATGGTCAGATAGTGATGTCCAAGAAGGGAAAATACTTCAAAAAAGCTTTCTATACCGAATGAATGTTTAAACTCCAGCTTGTAACCCAGTCAGAGAACATTAATGCAATTTCTAATTATGCTTATACTCTTGAGTTGTGGCATAATAGACGAGAACATGTCCATTATAAAAGGATAAACAAAATGTCTAGTCTAGGACTTATCTCCAAATGTGGAGGAAAGGTGGAGAAGTGTGAAGTGTGTGCTCAGACTAAGATTACAAGAAAATCTTTTCATAGGGTCAATCGAAGCACATATATTCTGGAGTTGGTACACTCCGATATCTGTGACTTCAAACAATTCAACAAAGGTCGGAATGAAGTATTTCATAACCTTTATCGGTGACTTCTCAAAGTACGTGTTCATCTACTTGATAAAAACAAAAGACAAAGCATTCGGGAAGTTCAAGGAGTTCTGGACTGAAGCTGAAAGGCAAACTGGACAACAACTCAAGAGGTTGAGGAGTGATCGAGGCAAAGAATATCGGTCTCATGAATTCGCATCATTCTGCAAAGAACATGGAATCATCTGCGAGACTACTGCTCCGTATTCTCCTCAATCTAACGGAGTAGCAGAAAAGAAGAATAGAACATTGACCGAGATGATGAACTCAATGTTGTTAATTGCGGGTCTTCTAAAGTGCTTTTGGGGAGAAGCTGCATTGACGGCCACATTCATTCTGAACAGAGTACCGTATGCAACTTCTGATATTACTCCTTATGAACTCTGGTTCAAAGTCAGACTCAACTTGAATATCATTCGAGTGTGGGGGTGTCTGGCATACGTAAAACTTCCGGATCTGAAGATTCAGAAACTCGGAACAAGGACTACGAAGACGATCTTCTTGGGGTATGCCGAGAAGAGTGACGCTCGAAGATTCCTTGACTTAGAGTCTAACCATGTCATCGAATCTCATGACACGGAGTACTTTGAAGACAAGTTTGCAAGGCACAAAAATATTGTTCTCACAGACATTTCGAAGAATAATGATGGTGCAAAAGAAGCTGAGGTTTCCAATGACGTCGTAGTCCAAGAAGAAATTATTGTTGATGAAATAACGTTTGAACCAGAAATCGGAGAGCCGCCAGCCAAGCGAGTGAGGAGACCAAAGGACTACGGAGATGACTTTGTCACCTCTCATGTAGAAGCAGATCCGCTTACCTATGATGAGGGGATGAAGACCAGAGATGCTATCTTCTGGAAGGAGGCAGTGAATGATGAGTATGACTCTATCACCTCCAATAACACATGGGTGTTAATAGATCTACCTGAAGGAGCAAAACCCATCGGATGTAAATGGATCTTCAAGAAGAAGATGAAGGCAGATGAAACTATTGACAAGTTCAAGGCCAGGCTGGTAGCCAAGGTATTTTCTCAGAAATAGGGGATAGACTACTTTGACACATACGCTCCAGTAGCGCGGATGACCACCATCAGAATGTTAATTACTCTAGCAGCAATATATAATTTGGTGATACATCAGATAGATGTGAAGATAGCATTCCTGAATGGCGTGCTGTCCGAAGAGATATACATGCAACAACCAGATGGATTTGTCGTCAGAGGTCTTAAAGACAAAGTCTGCAAGTTGGTGAAATCATTGTTTGAAGCAAGCTCCCAAGATGTGGCATGAGAAGTTTGACAAAGTTATTAGATCAAACGGCTACAGAGTTAGTGAGACGGACAAGTGTGTTTACATGAAGTTCGCTGATGGAAGAGGAGTCATCGTTTGTCTGTACATAGATGACATGCTAATCCTAGGAACGGATATAGGCAATGTCACGGAGACAAAGAAGTTTCTCTCAACCAAGTTCAGTATGAAGGACTTGGGGGATACAGATGTCATCTTGGGTATAAAGAACATCCGGACAGATACTGCAGTGACGCTGTCACAATCTCATTACATTGAGAAGATGCTCACACGCTACGGGTATCAGAATCTTCCAGGGATCGATACGTCATACAAGTGAGATCAGAAGCTGAAGCCAAATTTGAGAAAAAGCGTCAGGCAACTGGAGTATTCTAGTATTATCGGGAGTTTGATGTACGCAACTACTGCCACAAGGCCTGATATAGCTTTTGTCGTGGGAATGCTGAGTTGGTTCACAAGCAACCCAGGCATTGTGCACTGAAAAGCTGTAAAGCGAGTGATGAGATATCTCAAGAAGACTCAGACATATGTACTGCACTACAGCGGGTATCCGACAGTAGTAGAAGGATTCAGTGATGCTAGTTGGTGTTCAGAGGTTGAGAGCGAGAGATCCACATGTGGATACATCTTCTCCTTGGGTGGAGCTGCTATATCGTAGAAGTCGAAGAAGCAGACTATACTCTCTCGTTCCTCCATGGAATTTGAATTCTATGCACTAGAAGCTATAGCAGATGAAGCAGAATGGATTCGGGAGCTCATGTATGATCTTCCAGTGGTTGGATCTCAGATACCGGCGGTACCGATATACTGTGACAACCAGGCGACTACAGAAGTAGCATCAAATGACCTCTTCAACAGGAAGAAGAGAGCTGTATGGCTGAAGCACAAAGTAATAAATGATCTCATTAAAAAGGGAACTATTGCTGTAATTGTTGTTTGGAGTAAGGAGAATCTGGCGGATCCGTTCACAAAGGGTCTCAAGCGCCAGCTGGTCGATGACACAACAAAAAAAATAGGCTTGAAGGCATTCTGATATTGTATCTGTGTAATCCTACCATAAAGTTTTATGCTATTAGTTCAAAGAGAAATCTACTAGGCATCTAGCTTTTGGTTTAAGGGAGGACCACTGATTGGGAAAATATCAGATAACAGTAGGTACATAGTCCTGAGGGACATGGAAGGGATACGGACCCATGACCACTGTTGTCTACTATAGTTCTCTGTGGACAACATGTCATGTAGAGAGGATGGCTTAAATGCCTTAATGAGTTCTCAGACAAAATGAATGTCTCTTGTGCTTTACAGGAAGCACGGTAGCGCAGAACTACATAGTAGCTTATAGACTCCATGCTACAGTGGGGTGACACCATAATGTGGTTTCCAGGTAGGGGTAATGCCTCGACCTAGCAAGCCATGTTACTGCGGCGTAGCACCGCTTATAGGCAGATAACCTAATGCTGTATATTATAAATGAAGAGTGGTAGACAACACTACAAAGAGGCCAGTATCCTCATGTTATAGTGGCATGGCACCACGAAGAGGTACCAGGTAGGGGTAAAGCCTCGGCTTCACAAGCCATGTCATTGCGGCGTAACACCGCATGGAAGAACAAGGCTTCATGCTGGGTAGTTTGGCACTACAAAGAGGCTTGTGACCTCATGCTACAGTAGTATGACTCTACGATGAGGTACCCAGTTAGGGATAAAGCCTCGGCTTTAAGCCATGTCATAGCGGCATAGCACCGCACGGAAGCGCAAGGCCGTATGCTAATGACTCTTTAGAAGAACTCACCTAGAGTGTATGGATAGAGATACATGCCGTCTCTTGAGGGTAAACTTGTAGATGCCTAAAATATATACAACAAAACCAGGTTGGCATATGGCCTTTAATGTGCACCCAGAAGCACATATAACTATACTTTATGAGTGGGAAGAATTATAATTGTGGTACAGAATTCAAGGCATAGTCCATTCTTGTATTGTATTGTTATTTAACCTATGCGGAAAGATTCAAGTCGTCAGCGACATCTATCCTAATGCAAAATGGATAGTTACTATGGAGAATGCTTAACCCTAGACACATATATATGATGAGATATGTGGGAGATTGTTGGTGCTCTTGCTCCTTGACATGAAGAGAGCTTGCTCTCAACATGCTTTGTAAAGTTTAGTCCCACATTGGAAAAGCACCATAAGTCATCTCAACATATATATCAGTATGTATTGTTGGGATATGCACATGGGGTGGTGACCCTAAGGAGGGAACCATGTGGATAATTTTACTAAGAGGAAAATGATTAATTCCAACAAGGACTTAAGTTGATTTTTGTTGTGCGGGCTCGGACTCGACACGGACTCCAGGTTGTCTCGTACATGCACGGAAGTGTTCGGGAGGAAGGCATGGACTAGCACTCGACTATGTTGATTGTGGGATAATGTAAAATATCAAACTCTATTTTAGATTATTGGTATTTTAGTCCCACATCGGATATGAGAGATGGTGAGGTCTCACTCCACTCTATAAATAGAGCCCCCTTGCCTCCTTTCCAAGATGCACCAAAGAAGAGAGTTAAGGGAGTCCGTAAAGTTCAGAAAGCCCGTTCAAGTCACAAATATTGACTGACGAGCGTTCCAGAAGTTCTCTTGAACTTGCTAGTTACTGGAAGCGGATCGTATAGAGGCGAATCTTGCTTTGAGCAACGGTATTTTTATGCCCCAACAGATTTAATCCTCCACCTCTTCTTCTTCTTTTGTTTCTCTGTAACTCAATCTTCAGGTTTTAAGGCACCTACTGAGTAGGGAGGCCTAACTTTGTTCTTGAGATCTATCTCATTTGTGGCACCTACTGTGTAGGCTTGCTAATCTTCTCATTTGTGGCACCTACTGTGTAGGCTTGCTAAACTCCTCATTTATGGCACCTACTGTGTAGGCTTGTTGAACTCCTGTTTTTCATCAATATCCACGCCTCGGGACTAAGAATTAGTCTACGAAGGAGCTTAAATCGAGTTTGGTCTGAGCCGAACATGAGCCTAATGCGAACGGTTTGAATCATTTTACAGCCATAATTGATAACCCGCAAGTTTTGTTATTGTATCGAGCTTAAAAATTAAATTATAATATATTACGAATCTGATATTTTGTTTTCAAAATGAAACTTTTTATATCTAGAAACTGTGGTAACATAATTTTTTTTACATGTTATTAAACCTTTTTAGATTGTTTAGAAAGATCATTTGTTGTCGGGGGTGGAGGCACACTACAGCAGCATTGGACTGTAGCCCAGTACAACCCCCAAAAAGATTTTTTTTAAAAAATTCACGGATAAGTGTGTAACCGTGTAGTCGAGCCTATGCCCGTTCTCCAATCAACACAACCCTCTCCTTTTAGTTCCCTACCAGTGGCTAACCCCTTACTCATTTCTTTATATATATATATATGTATATATATATATATACACACACTCCCAATTCAAGTCTGTTACTCCCCGTTTCCAGAATACGTATTTTGATACGTGTACTGTTTGAATGAATTTATTTAATATTTATCATGCATTTGTTCTGTATTTAAATTCTTCAATTTCGTGCTTATTATTTTTCTGTATTTTATTTTCTACTTTTGTCTTATTCCAAGGATCGGCTTGGGTTGGTTTATTTTCAGGTCTGGGTGGTTCATCATGAACCCAACCAACCTACCATCATCTCCATTTAAAGCCCCAATATTTTCTCTCTCTTCATTACTCTAATTTACTTCTTCTTCATCCTCCATTACTCTCCCACCAACCTAGAAGAGCTAGGCAAGTACAACTTGCTACGTGATGGATTATAATTTTTTGTTGTTCCATTGTCTTCCTCACGAGATTCTAAGACACTCTAGTACTTAGCATTTTTAATTTTCATGGCTCATTTCTTGTAGATCTAAGCTTGTTGTATTTTCGAATTTCTTGGGTTTTGATCTAACTAACCTTGTTATATTCAAGTTTTGATGGTTCCATGTTGTAGAAAAATTTTTTCTGCCCCATTTTGACCTATAGAAGTCTGGATTCTGACCCTAAATGATGGTTTATAGGAGCTTGGAAGCCATGGATTCCATGGTTCTTCTTCTCGGTAAAGTGGAGAAGAAGAACAGTGGTTGGCTGCATGGCCTTTCATGCGGCAAGTCTACCCTGGCCGCATAGGCCTTTGCTGCATGGCTTTCATCCGCATGGCTTGGTAGGCTTGCAGCCGCATAAGCATTTGTCTTCATGCGTTCCTGGCCGCATGGCCCATTGCCGCATGGGCCTCTGGCCGCATGGCCTTGGCAGCTCCCAGCCGCATATCCTTGCAGCCGCATAAACTTTTCTTGGCCGCATGAACTTTTCTAGCCGTATGAACTTTTTCAGCCGTATGAACTTTTCCTGGCCGCATGAACTTTCCTAGCCGCATGAACTTTTCCAGCCGCATGAACTTTCCTAACCGCATGAACTTTTTCAGCCGTATGAAGTTTTCCAGCCGCATGAAGTTTTCCTAGCCGCATGAACTTTTCTGGCCGCATGAATTTTTCCTGGCCGCATGGATTTGGCAGCCGAGCCGCATAAGACTCATTTTTCGCTAGCCGCATAATATTGTTCCCGCTTGCCGCAGTCGCATGGCTTTGACTTACCCAGCCGCATAGGCCTTTGCCGCATGACTGTTTTCTTTTTTACCGCATGACTGTTTTCTCCTTTGTCGCATGGCTGTTTTCTTCCTTGCCGTATGAACTGTTTTCTCCTCAGCCGCATGGCTGCTTACCGCATAGGCTTTTAGCCGCATGGCTCTCGGCAGCTTGCCACATGGGATCCTGACTTATCCGGCCGCATAGATGGGAATCCATCTATTGCCGCCCATAATGCCTTTTGGCTGTTTCTTGTCTCAGATTGACATTAATTGACATTGATTGTTGCCTTGACTAATAATTGATCATGCGTTCCTGGTTGGAACTAAGAGACTGGCTAGTCATCTTATCGAATTGAATGAGACACGTTCATGTATGAACCATGAACTATTGCGATCGACTAGCCGATCCGAACATTGGTAAATGGACACATGTTGACTTCCATTTCATTTTTTTGTAAAGGCAGCATGTGTATCTTACAGTCAAGGCATGATTATTCTGTGGCTAGGATTTATTGTTGCATTACGCTATATAAGACCTACAACCTAGCCGCACGAACATCGTTATAGAGTTGTGCATATCGTACTCTGTACGAAAGTACTCATCCTGATTGACCATGATCCACGGCATGGGATTCCACTTAACATAGGGACTACTAAGTTAAATAAAATAATGATTGCATAGAGAGAATGGATTCCTGAGTTCTTACATGGCAGCTGTTACGCCCCAGAACCAGAATACTGGAGAGCGGGGGAATGACTCAGCCAGCTACATATTACGGGCAGATGAATACCGTATAATACGATCAATGCTGTCTAAAAGACAAGGGGGTGCATACTATATGAAAGTCTCGCTATGGTCACTTCACATCTATTGTCTCAATCATTCAAACAAGAAGCAATAATAGAGAACATTTAAAATAAAGCAATAAGGCGTCCCAAACGCTTAGTCAAAATGTTCTTGAGATTTGGCTTTACAAAACATAGGCAGATGATATAGCAACATATACACAATTGTTATCAGCTGCAGTCTGACTTAATTACAATTATGTAAAAGTAAGTACAAGACAATCCGACTAACATGTCGGTGCCAAACGGTAAAATATAAAGTAAGTAACAAAACGAGCGAGGAAGTAAGGAACCCACTCGAGTCCTCCTGCGATCATTCCTCTAGTGTTGACCATCTTGGAGGTGGAAGTAAGCTGAGTCCTCGGGAACCGGCTCTAAATCTGGCCATGCAAAACCAGAGAGGTTAGACCTCTAATAGCAAGTACCGCAAGGAAGCACGATATGAGGCATTAAACCAGTAAATAAGAGAATATAATAATAGATCTCTGCTCGCTACTGGGATTCACGTGACATCACGACACTTCGAACCAACCTCCCAACCAAACAAGGACAGAAGTTGGCCCGTCATGTCATGATGCTCTGATCATCTCAGTTAGTTAACAGAGTAGGTACAGTACACAAACAAATCAACTTAAACGGCCATCCAACTCCTACGGCTTACTACTGTGAGTCCCAAGTTATCCTGGAATTATGCAATAAGGATTTCTAAGTTCTTACTATGGACAAACAAGGCTAGTCTATCCAATCAATCAATTGCGCCAATCATGAATTAGACGAGTCCCAGCGGGACGCCCGTCATCAATATACAATATACAATAATATAAGCAGATACCGCTCCCTGTCCGTGTGGCAGATTTGCAGTATCTGTGGGAACCAGCCGGCCTATTGGGCACTAATAGTCCCAAAGAGGGCTGCCATGTAAGAACTCGGAAATCCATTCTCTCCATGCAATCATTATTTTATTTAACTTAGTAGCCTCTACGTTAAGTGAAATCTCATGCCGTGGGTCATGGTCATTCAGAATGAGTACTTCCGTACAAAGTACGATATGCCCAGCTCTACAACGATACCCGTACGGTTAGGTTGTAGGTCTTACATAGCGTAATGCAACAATTAAAACTAACCACGGAATAATCATACCTTGACCATAAAGTACACATGCTGCTTTCGTAAAAATAAATAAATAAATTGTAGCCTGCATGTATCTATATGTCAATATTTGGGATTGGCCAATCGATTGCAAATATGAACGTGTCTTATTCCATTTAATTCAATAAGACGACTAGCCAGTCTCTTAGTTCCATCTAGGAACGCATGATCAATAATTAATCAAGATAACAATCAATGTTAATTAATGCCAATTCGGGAAATAAAATGGAGAAATAAATATTGATTGGGAAATAAATAATCTCATGCGCTGTGAAAAATGATTGGAAAATAAATAAACTCATGCGCCTGAGAAATGCTGTAGGAAATAAATCTCATGCGCTGATGTGGGAAAGGTTGGAAAATAAATAATATTATGCGTCTGAGAGAAATGATTGGAAAATAAATAAACTCATGCGCTGTGGGAAGTGATTGGGAAATAAATAACTCATGCGCCTGAGGAAGGTGGCTGTGAGAAATAAATAAACTCAGGGAAGCTGTGGGAAATAAATAAACTCATGCGCCTGAGGGAATCTGTGGGAAATAAATAAACTCATGCGCCTGAGGGGAAGGGTTGAGAAGTAAATAAACTCATGCGCCTGAGGAAAAGGATTGAAAAGTAAATAACTCATGCGCCTTGGCTGTGGGAAGTGATTGGGAAATAAATAAATTTATGCGCCTTGGCTGTAGGAAGTGATTGGGAAATTAATAAATAAATTCATGCGCCTTGGCTGTGGGAAGTGATTGGGAAATAAATAACTCATGCGCCTTGGCTGTGGGAAGTGATTGGGAAATAAATAACTCATGCGCCTTGGCTGTGGGAAGTGATTGGGAAATAAATAACTCATGCGCCTTGGCTGTGGGAAGTGATTGGGAAATAAATAACTCATGCGCCTGAGGGAAATAAATCTCATGCGCTTGAGGAATGAAGATTTGATGCGGCTGGGAATAAAGATTTCCATGCGCTTGAGGAATGAAGATTTGATGCGGCTGTGGGAATAAAGATTTCCATGCGCTTGAGGAATGAAGATTTGATGCGCTGTGGGAATAAAGATTTCCATGCGCTTGAGGAATGAAGATTTGATGCGGCTGGGACTGTTCTTCTTCTCCGAATTTTCTGAGAACAGAACCATGGGAACCATGGAAGCCATTGCTTCCAAGCTTCATAAATCCTTCATCCCAAGCCCAAATATGGACTTCCATAGGTCAAAATTGGGTAGAACGAAATTCTCTACAACATGGAACCATCGAAACTTGAAGATAACAAGGTTTACTAGATCAAAACCTAAGAAATCCGAAAATGTATCAAACTTAGATCTACAATAAGTAAGCCATGGAAATTGAAAATGCTAAGTACTAAAGAGACTTAGAATCAAATGAGGAAGATGATGGAACAATAAAAATTGGGATCCATCAAGAAGCAAGTTGGCACTTGCCTATCTCTTCTAGGTTGGTGGGAGAGTTATGAGGAAGAAGAAGTGAAATGGAAAGAAGTAATGAAGAGAGAGAAATGGTTTTGGGCTTTAAATGAAGGGGTGGTGGTAGGTGGTAGTATTGGGCCGGATCCAATGGGTTCATCCAAGGCCAACCCGCAAGCAAAGCAAAGAGATAAAAGCCGAAAATAAATGCAGGAATAAAAGCAGGAAATAAAGTGCAGAAATAAAATTGCAGGAAATAAATTAACATGAAAATTTAAAGAGCAGATTAATTAACTAACATAAATTTACAGAAATTTAAATACAGAATAATACATTGTAACTATTAAATAAATATGTATTCTGGGAACGGGAAGTGACATCTCTACCCTCCTTAGAAAAATTCCGTCCTCGGAATTTCAGATCTAAGCATGATAAAAATATCGAAGCTAAACTAATCTAAGTATAAACAATTGAGTAAGCAATCATTCTACAATGATAATAACAAGTAATGTATCTACATCTAACAATCTACAACATTAAGTAATTCTACTCATAAGGTGACAAGCATGAGGAGTTAAGACAATCAAGGTATACAGAAGAAAATATACCTTGTGAGTCAAACAGGTGCGGATACCGTGATCGGATATCATCCTCACGTTCCCACGTTGACTCTCCTAAAGAGTGATGACCCCAAGCGACCCGGACAAGGTTAATTGTTCGGTTCTTGAGTATCTTCTCTCTTCGGTCCAAAATAGACACAGGCTATTCCTCGTAAGACAGGTTGGTACCAACAACCAGCTCAGAATGATCAAGGACATGGCTTGGGTCCGATACATACCTTCGCAACTGAGATACATGAAATACGTCATGCACCTCTCGTAACGAAGGTGGAAGGGATAAACGATAAGCAACATCGCCTACCCTCTCAAGGATAACAAACGGGCCCACGTATCGGGGACTCAACTTTCCGCGAATGCCAAATCTAATGACCCCACGGGTAGGTGAGATCCGCAAGAATACGTGGTCCCCAATAGAAAATTCTAGCGGCCTACGATGCTGGTCTGCCCAATGACGATGCCGATCCTGCGCAACTCGAAGTCGCTCTCTAATTCCTTTAATCACTTCCACTGTCTGAACAATCATCTCCGGGCCTAACATCTTTCTCTCTCCAATATCGTCCCATGCTAGTGGCGACCTACACTTCTTACCATATAGTGCTTCAAATGGTGCCATCTGGATACTTGCTTGATAACTGTTGTTGTACGAGAACTCGACTAAGTGCAGGTGGCTCTCCCAACATCCTCCAAAATCCAGGGTGCAAGCTCGCAACATGTCTTCCAAAGTCTGAATTATTCTTTCTGATTGCCCGTCTGTCTGGGGATGGTAAGCCGTGCTAAACCTTAACTTGGTACCCAGGCTATGATGTAAGCTCTTCCAAAAATGTGATATAAAACGGGTATCTCTGTCTGACACAATACTGACTGGGACCCCATGCTGTCTGACTATCTGCTGCATATACAATTCTGCCAACTTCTCCGTAGATTGACCTACTCTGAAAGGAAGAAAGTGCGCCACCTTTGTAAGCCGATCTACTATCACCCAAATAGCATTTTTACCACTTGGTGATCTCGGTAAACCGGTCACAAAGTCCATTGTGATATGCTCCCACTTCCATTCCGGGATAGGAAGCGGTTGCAATAATCCAGCTGGCCTCTGCTGCTCTGCCTTCACTTGCTGACATACCAAGCAACGGAAAACAAATCTAGCTATCTCCCTCTTCATCCCATTCCACCAGAAGTGCTGCTTGATATCTTGGTACATCTTGGTCCCTCCAGGGTGTATGGAATACTGAGAACTGTGAGCTTCTGCCATAACCTCCTGTCTGATATCTCCACTAGGCACACATAGACGTGACCCAAACCTAAGCGTACCATCTTCATGGATTTGCATCTCCTTCCTGAGTCCTGACTCACATTCTTCCCTAAGCTTCTGAATCCTTGGGTCTTGTGCCTGAGCTGCCTTGATCCTATCTACCAAGTTGGATTGAACTTGTAGACTCGCCAGAACTCCTACATCACTAGGAAGTATAACCTCGATGCCCATCTCCTGAAGGTCTTCTAAAATGTGCTTCTGTGTTGTCAACATAAATGCGCCGCCTCTCCTGCTAAGAGCGTCTGCTACCACATTAGCCTTGCCTGGATGATACTGAAGCTCCACGTCGTAATCCTTGATCAACTCCAACCATCTTCTCTGCCTCATGTTCAGTTCCTTCTGAGTAAAGATGTACTTCAGACTTTTGTGGTCCGTGTACATCTCCACTCGGTCACCATATAAGTAATGCCTCCATAGCTTCAAAGCGAATACTACTGTCGCCAACTCCAAATCATGAGTTGGGTAATTCTTCTCGTGGTCTCGAAGCTGCCTAGATGCATACGCTATCACCTTCCCATGTTGCATGAGGACACATCCAAGTCCTTTACCTGACGTATCACAATAAACAGTAAAACCTCCGGGTCCAACTGGTAATGTAAGAATAGGTGCTGATATCAACTTCTGCTTCAAATTCTCAAATGATGTCTGGCATTCTGCCGACCAGTCGAATGGTACATCTTTCCGTGTCAATCGGGTCATGGGTGCTGAAAGTCTCGCAAAGTCTGATACAAACCTTCTGTAATATCCTGTCAATCCCAAGAAACTCCGTACATCTGCTACGGTCTTGGGTACTGGCCAACTTTCTACTGCTTCTACCTTTTTGGGATCCACTGCTACTCCAGCTCCTGATATGATATGACCCAGAAATGAAATGTGATCCGACCAAAACTCACATTTGCTGAGCTTGGCATACAACTGGTTCTCTCTCAGAACCTGTAACACTTTCCTGAGGTGGTCTTCATGCTCCTCTTCACTAGTTGAATATACAAGAATGTCGTCGAGAAACACAACGACAAATTGATCCAGGTACGGCATAAAGATGCGGTTCATCAAATCCATAAATATTGCTGGAGCATTGGTCAAACCAAACGGCATTACTAAGAATTCATAATGCCCATACTTCGACCTGAATGCTATCTTGGGAATGTCTTCCTTCCGAACCCTTACTTGATGATACCCTGAACTAAGATCTATCTTGGAGAAAATTCTAGCTCTGCTCAACTGATCAAATAAGTCGTCGATCCTGGGTAGTGGGTACTTGTTCTTCACTGTTGCTGCGTTAAGCTTCCTGTAATCAATGCACAATCTGGATGATCCATCCTTCTTCCCCACAAGTACCACTGGTGCTGCCCATGGTGACACGCTAGCTTGGATGAACTTCTTCTCCTTCAGTTCCTCTATGTGCTGATATACCTTGGCCTGCTCTGAATCCGCCATTCTGTAAACCCGATCTGATATCGGTTTAGTTCCAGGTGCCAATTCTATACTGAACTCAATATCTCTAACTGGTGGTAGACCTGGAAGTTCTTCGGGAAATACGTCCAGAAATTCTTCAACTACCTTCGGAACTTGAACTTCTTCCATTGCCGTCACTACTCCCTGCTCTTGTTGAGTTGCTACTGATCTGACTAAGGTGAACCGCTTCATGCCTGGAATATCAAAAGATACACTCCCTCTACGACAATCTATTGTCGCATGACTGTCTTTCAGCCAGTCCATGCCTAAGATAACGTCGAAATTTCCAACAGGAAATTCTATCAACCGGGCGGGTAAGGAATGCCCGCAAACTACAATGCTACACGCTAGAATAACTCTACTAACTCCTACGAGCCCATTACCAGTGAGTATATTCAACCTCCCTGGCAATGCCTCGAACTCCATTCCTAGCCGTGTTGCAAATTGTGCAGATATAAATGAATGGGATGCTCCCGAATCAAACAATACTATTGCGGGATATGAGGCGACGAGAATGTTACCTGCCACAACATCTCCCGATGCTAATGCCTCTTCCAAGGACAGAATGAATGCCTGCCCTCGACCTCCTTGCTGGTTTCCATGCTGCGGCCTAGCCTGGTGCTGCCGCTGGCCCCTGCCTTGGTGATGTTGGGGTGGTCTATGCTGATGTTGCTGCATCGGCGGTCCCTACTGCCGAAACATTTGAGCCTGCGTCATGAACGAGCGCTGTGCCAATGGCCTCACTGCTACCGCTGGTCCTCGATACTGTCCTGTCCCTGGTGCTGGCAGAGCAGGAAACTGTTGTACTGGTCCTCCTGACCTCGAATTCATGGGACATGTGGTAACCCGATGATCTGGGTTTCCACATATCAAACACTGCCCGTTCAATGTCCGACACACATCTCTAGTGTGCCCTATCTTTCCACAATAAGTACAGCCCGCTGGGGGTTACTGGTTCTTCCTCTGATGCTGTTGCTGCTGCCTTGGTGGTGGTGCTGGCCCTCGCATTGCCACATCATGAATGCGGATGCCAAGGGACGGTGCTGTTGTTCGGGGAGCTGCTCCCCCTCCTCCTTCAATCTGACTGTGGGATCTCTTCTGACCTCCAGTCCTTGCCGCAAGCCTCTGAATGGTTATCTCATGCCTTCGAGTTGCCGTCAATACTTCATCAAAAGTCTGGTAATTGTGCCCCTCTATCAATTGCAAGAGCTCAAGATGAAACCCTTGCTGGAACCTCATAGCCCTCTGGCTCTCTGTGGCTACCATCTCCGGGGCGAACCTACTCAATCTGCAGAACTCCGCTGCATAAGCATCTACCGTCTTGCCAGCCTGTCTAAGATTGATAAACTTCTGTTGTAGCTCAAACTGCGCCACAACTCCATAGTACTTTGTCTTGAACCTTGCTGTAAAATCGTCCCAAGCCACAGGACGTCTGATGCCTACCTCCTCTGATTCCCACCAATCACGTGCGAGATCCTGAAGTAACAACTTCACCTGATCCACACGTTCTTCTGCCGACACCTTAGCGGCTGTCAAAATAGCCTCAATATCCTTAAGCCATGCATCTGCTGAGATGGCATCCTCCGTGCCTTCGAAACGGCGGGGGTTGTACTTGCAAAACCGGGCTGATGCTCCTGAATTCGGCCTGGCCCCTCTTTCCAAAGCTGTCTGCAACCCTTGGTTGAGCAACACATTCTGCTCTTGTAACTGAGTGTGCATGCGCTGCTGGGCTAACATCTGATGTTGCTGAGTAGCCATCATCCCTCTCATGATCTCCAGAAGGGCTGGTGTGTCCACTTCCACTGGGGTAGGTGGAACTATTGGTGGTGTTGGAACCTCCGGATACTGCGGTCCAACTGCTGGTTCCACTATTACCTCTTCTTGAATAGCCTCTTGAGGTTGTACTGGCTCTTGTTGCTGACCAACCTGGTCAGGTTGCCCATGTTGCCCTTGTTGTTGTTGCCCAATCCTGACAGATGCGGACGAGGTGCCCCTAAGAAAAGGGACAAGAGAATAATCAAACGGTCGGACAGGGAAGATCAATGAAGTCAAAGGATACCGGAATGTCAAGCTAGAATCGAGAATACGAATCAGGAGATTAAGGGGAAACATGTGTGATTGAGACATCCTATAAATTAAAACACCCCACAAGTCTGAAATCAGACCTGCATGGGCCACCACTAAAACCTTGTCACGCCCCAGAACCAGAATACTGGAGAGCGGGGGAATGACTCAGCCAGCTACGTATTACGGGCAGATGAATACCGTATAATACGATCAATGCTGTCTAAAAGACAAGGGGGTGCATACTATATGAAAGTCTCGCTATGGTCACTTCACATCTATTGTCTCAATCATTCAAACAAGAAGCAATAATAGAGAACATTTAAAATAAAGCAATAAGGCGTCCCAAATGCTTAGTCAAAATGTTCTTGAGATTTGGCTTTACAAAACATAGCCAGATGATATAGCAACATATACACAATTGTTATCAACTGCAGTCTGACTTAATTACAATTATGTAAAAGTAAGTACAAGACAATTCGACTAACATGTCGGTGCCAAACGGCAAAATATAAAGTAAGTAACAAAACGAGCGGGGAAGTAAGGAACCCACTCGAGTTCTCCTGCGATCATTCCTCTAGTGTTGACCATCTTGGAGGTGGAAGTAAGCTGAGTCCTCGGGAACCGGCTCTAAATCTGGCCATACAAAACCAGAGAGGTTAGACCTCTAATAGTAAGTACCGCAAGGAAGCACGATATGAGGCATTAAACCAGTAAATAAGAGAATATAATAATAGATCTCTGCTCGCTACTGGGATTCACGTGACATCACGACACTTCGAACCAACCTCCTAACCAAACAAGGACATAAGTTGGCCCGTCATGTCATGATGCTCTGATCATCTCAGTTAGTTAACAGAGTAGGTACAGTACACAAACAAATCAACTTAAACGGCCATCCAACTCCTACGGCTTACTACTGTGAGTCCCAAGTTATCCTGGAATTATGTAATAAGGATTTCTCAGTTCTTACTATGGACAAACAAGGCTAGTCTATCCAATCAATCAATTGCGCCAATCATGAATTAGACGAGTCCCAGCGGGACGCCCGTCATCAATATACAATATACAATAATATAAGCAGATACCGCTCCCTGTCCGTGTGGCAGATTTTTAGTATCTGTGGGAACCAGCCGGCCTGTTGGGCACTAATAGTCCCAAAGAGGGCTGCCATGTAAGAACTCGGAAATCCATTCTCTCCATGCAATCATTATTTTATTTAACTTAGTAGCCTCTACGTTAAGTGAAATCCCATGCCGTGGGTCATGGTCATTCAGAATGAGTACTTCCGTACAAAGTACGATATGCCCAGCTCTACAACGATACCCGTGCGGTTAGGTTGTAGGTCTTACATAGCGTAATGCAACAATTAAAACTAACCACGGAATAATCATGCCTTGACCATAAAGTACACATGCTGCTTTCGTAAAAATAAATAAATAAATTGTAGCCTGCATGTATCTATATGTCAATATTTGGGATTGGCCAATCGATTGCAAATATGAACGTGTCTTATTCCATTTAATTCAATAAGACGACTAGCCAGTCTCTTAGTTCCATCTAGGAACGCATGATCAATAATTAATCAAGATAACAATCAATGTTAATTAATGCCAATTCGGGAAATAAAATGGAGAAATAAATAATGATTGGGAAATAAATAATCTCATGCGCTGTGAAAAATGATTGGGAAATAAATAAACTCATGCGCCTGAGGAATGCTGTGGGAAATAAATCTCATGCGCTGATGTGGAAAAGGTTGGAAAATAAATAATATCATGCGTCTGAGAGAAATGATTGGAAAATAAATAAACTCATGCGCTGTGGGAAGTGATTGGGAAATAAATAACTCATGCGCCTGAGGAAGGTGGCTGTGAGAAATAAATAAACTCAGGGAAGCTGTGGGAAATAAATAAACTCATGCGCCTGAGGGAATCTGTGGGAAATAAATAAACTCATGCGCCTGAGGGGAAGGGTTGAGAAATAAATAAACTCATGCGCCTGAGGGAAAGGATTGAAAAATAAATAACTCATGCGCCTTGGCTGTGGGAAGTGATTGGGAAATAAATAAATTCATGCGCCTTGGCTGTGGGAAGTGATTAGAAAATTAATAAATAAATTCATGCGCCTTGGCTGTGGGAAGTGATTGGGAAATAAATAACTCATGCGCCTTGGCTGTGGAAAGTGATTGGAAAATAAATAACTCATGCGCCTTGGCTGTGGGAAGTGATTGGGAAATAAATAACTCATGCGCCTGAGGGAAATAAATCTCATGCGCTTGAGGAATGAAGATTTGATGCGGCTGGGAATAAAGATTTTCATGCGCTTGAGGAATGAAGATTTGATGCGGCTGTGGGAATAAAGATTTCCATGCGCTTGAGGAATGAAGATTTGATGCGCTGTAGGAATAAAGATTTCCATGCGCTTGAGGAATGAAGATTTGATGCGGCTGGGACTGTTCTTCTTCTCCGAATTTTCTGAGAACAGAACCATGGGAACCATGGAAGCCATTGCTTCCAAGCTTCATAAATCCTTCATCCCAAGCCCAAATATGGACTTCCATAGGTCAAAATTGGGTAGAACGAAATTCTCTACAACATGGAACCATCGAAACTTGAAGATAACAAGGTTTACTAGATCAAAACCTAAGAAATCCGAAAATGTATCAAACTTAGATCTACAATAAGTAAGCCATGGAAATTGAAAATGCTAAGTACTAAAGAGACTTAGAATCAAATGAGGAAGATGATGGAACAATAAAAATAGGGATCCATCAAGAAGCAAGTTGGCACTTGCCTATCTCTTCTAGGTTGGTGGGAGAGTTATGAGGAAGAAGAAGTGAAATGGAAAGAAGTAATGAAGAGAGAGAAATAGTTTTGGGCTTTAAATGAAGGGGTGATGGTAGGTGGGAGTATTGGGCCGGATCCAATGGGTTCATCCAAGGCCAA
The DNA here is from genome assembly GCA_029216955.1 of Iris pallida. Lineage (NCBI taxonomy): Eukaryota > Viridiplantae > Streptophyta > Magnoliopsida > Asparagales > Iridaceae > Iris > Iris pallida. The sequence continues at coordinate 12,964,907 of JANAVB010000599.1, forward strand.
CCCGCAAGCAAAGCAAAGAGGTAAAAGCCAAAAATAAATGCAGAAATAAAAGCAGGAAATAAAGTGCAGAAATAAAATTGCAGGAAATAAATTAACATGAAAATTTAAAGAGCAGATTAATTAACTAACATAAATTTACAGAAATTTAAATACAGAATAATACATTGTAACTATTAAATAAATACGTATTCTGGGAACGGAAAGTGACAGCAGCCATCCTTGGGATAATTAGTGCCCGACATACCAGCTGATTCCTACAGATACTGCAAATCTGCCACACAGGCGGGGTACGATATCTGCTTATATTATTTATTGTATATTGATGATGGGCGTCCTGCTGGGACTCATCTAATTCATGATTGGCACAATTGATTGATCGGGTAAACTAGCCATGCTTATACATAGTAAGAACTGAGGAATCCTTATGCATATTTCTAGGGTAACTTGGAACTTGCAGTAGCAAGCCGTAGTAGTTGTATGACCGTTTAAATTGATTTAATTGTGTACTGTATCTACTCTGTTAACTATTGAGATGAGCAGAACATCAGGACATGACGGCTCAACTTCTGTCCTTGTTTGGTTGAGAAGTTGGCTTGAAGTGTCGTGATGTTGTGCGAACCCAGTAGCAAGCAGAGACCTTTTTATCATAATCTTACGCTTATCGCTGGTTCTAATTTCTTATATCGAGCTTCCTTGCGGTACTTGCTATTAGAGGTCTAACCTCTCTGGTTTTGCATGGCCAGATTTAGATCCTATTCCCGAGGACTCAGCTTACTTCCACCTCCAAGATGGTCAATATTAGAGGAATGATCGCCAGAGGACACGAGTGGGTCCCTTGCTTCCCTGCTCGTTTTTACTATTTACTTCACTTTTGCCGCTTGACACCGACATGTTAGTCGGATTGTCTTGTACTTACTTTTACATAATTGTAACTAAGTCAGACTGCAGCTGATAATGATTTTGTATACCTTGTTATATCCTCTGGCTATGTTTTATAAAGCAAGATCTCAAGAATATTTTGACCAAGCGTTTGGGACGCCTTACTGCTTTATCTTATATGTTCTCTATTTACTGTTTCTTGTTTGAATGATTGAGATAATAGATGTGAGTAACCCTAGTAAGACTTTCATGTAGTATGCACCCCCTCGTCTTTTAGGCAAAATTGATCGTATTATACGGTGTTCATCTACCCGTAATACGTAGCTGGCTGAGTCATTCTCCCGCTCTCCGGTATTCTGGTTCTGGGATATGACAAAGTCCTAAACAAAAACTCCAAGGCGTCAAACCCAGTAGGTTGCCAGCAGCGGCTGCTACCCCGGCACCGGAGCCCCTCTCCAGCCCGACCACTAGCGTTGACCGGAACACTGCAGCGATGCAACCTCTCCTGCTATTGGGCCTTGGCTCGCCGCTCTCCCACTCTCCTTCTTTACCTCCTGGAAGACGGTACCTCTAGTAAAAACCCTATCATATCACCATTTACTGTTGGTGTTGTTGCTCTTATTTCATTCAAAAACCAAGCTCCTCACAAATGTTTAGTCCCACATTTGCGGGCCGATTCGATTCCTACTTCGGGTTCGGGTTAAAACCCTAAAACTTTTACTATTCATTGGCCTTTGACCACTTTAATTCTTACTTAAATTTTTAAATTTTGGACTCCATTAATTTTGTCCAAATACAATGAACCAAAATTTTAAATGTCTTTATTCAGCATCTATTACGTCCTTGATTCAAGCAACGGTTTACAAAGTTTGTGCCTATATTATGAGCCTTTCATCTCCTCTCTTAACAAAAAAAATCTCTTCCAAATTATTGTCTTACGAAAATTCTTTCCATTCTTCGTAGCCTCGCTCTAGGCAGAGCTAAGTTAGGGTCAATCTTCCCGAATTGCGTGTGACGACGGGATACCGGTAGAGCAGGGATTTTACTACTAGGAGCATCCGAAAAAGTTTACAGACCCGGATTAAGTCTTAGGGTAGTGCTTCGTGCACGACTTCCCCAGAGGCCGGTAACTTTAATTTTTTTGTTTATTTTGTTTGCAGATTATTAGAGGAAAAAATTAGATAATTCTAACAATCTAAGAGTTAATTGTTCGTGTAGATGTTTTGTTTATCATACGAAATTTAAATATGATATCGTGCACCTAGAACCTGAACAAGTTAGTCTATTTATCTTAAGTGATGTAATGTTCAATGACTAGTGTTCTTTTTATACAGAACCGACGTGACGATTTGTCGCGGTATTTTTTAAAGAGTACTTCTAAGAAATTGCTAGTTATTAATAACCTATTTGTCATGCATAGAGAAACCATAGTAACAAATCTTTAGCACAACTACTTTAGTTCAAGTTATGTACATGAAACTAGATATGTTTCTAACTATTAATTTCCTCTACATGGAGTGTTAATCAACACTTTTCAATAAAGTTCTCTCAATATGGCCTATCAGAAGAAGAAGTCAAGGCTGCAACAACATGTTCTAGTAATGATATGAATGCACCGTAAGAAAGTTCATATGTTAACAAGTTTTCTTTATATTGTGCATATGTGGACTAGTCTATAATTATTTTAATAATTATACTGATCACATGTTTCCTTGGAATTTTTCTTTACATAGCTACAACAACAACAAGAAGATTGAAGAATATCATAAGGACGATATAGCATTGACATGTTTTGAATACATCCCGTAATTGATGATATTATTTGGTATTGGAAAAATTAATAAACAATTTTAAGATTATTTGTATCAGTAAGAATTATGGCGTCTACATAAATTGTAGAAATCCGTTTTTGGGTGATAAAACATGTTTTAGATGTTCAAAATACCATCATAGAATTCATAGCTTTTGACATCTTGATTTCGATTATTTTATAGTAAATAATCCATGAAAAGTGGCCCTACTTTGAACAAGACATTCATTGGTCTTCTATATCCATCAGAGAAATATAAAGTGCAAGTCTTCTGAAGCTTTGCTTTCCTTGAGTCTGCACACTCAAGGACCCCTTTTACATTCTTAAATATTATTTTGATTGAAATTCTTTCTACAGGTATGAATATTTGACCAAAACAAAGGTGAAATCTATTAGTGTAAGTAACATAATATTTCCTTTCCTGTTTGCTTAGCATTTTGTTCCCTATAGTATATAGCATGTATGATGTGGCTATTTATAAGTTAGATTAGCATGTCAAGTGGTCCCTTAACATGGTTAGGACATATCTTTACTAAGTGCACGGATCCCTGGTATCTGTTGTTGTAACTATATCCTCTAAGTAGTCAAAAGCTCTTCACAATTTTGGTATTGTAATTATATCTTTCAATTATCAGTTACTTTCTTTTTACACTTTATTAAGTGAGGCTTATATCTCGTATTATATGCTAATAAACATGATTATACGTAGTGAAACATCTTTCTTTTAATTGCAAGACTTTTGTTAAATGACACTTATATTTTGAAGATTAAACACCTTATTTATTTATTTATTTTTGCATAAGTCACTGTAATCTTCTTTCGTCTCGTAAGAGTTGCTATATATTATGACAAGTTTGACTCAATACTAAATGGCTGAAGCATAATAGAAGGTTAAAGCTAGATGAGCCTGCCTTTGTTACTCCCTAGATAATCCAATATTTTTTTATATCTAATAATAATAATAAAAATATATTAAAGATAATATTTGAAAATTGATTTATTCTTTTGAGATTCTAATGAAGAATAATACACCGTGATGTTTTAAAAAAGGCCAATGAGTCATTAACTGCATATCTACTCTAAGTTTGTAGTGTATTTTCTTTTTTCCTGTCACCCCCAGTTTCCAGAAACAGGGGTATTTTTGTAATTTTCCACTTTAAAAATTATTTTGAAATTATTTATTTATTATTTGTATTATTTTGGGGTTATTTGAATCGGGTTCGAATTTCAACTCATTCCGACTTGTTTTGACTTGTTTCGGGGACCCGGGATAGTTTTGACCTTAGCGGGCCCACACACTAGCTAGCCATGGCCCACAATATTACCATCAAAAGTTAGAGGGATTAGTCATGACTCCATGGATTAGGTTAGACCTAATTAGAACACTAGATTTACATTTTTAACCCCCAAACCCTAAGCAACCTTGTAAGGAGCTAATAAAACAATAGAGGGACAAACTTGTAATTAGGAAAAGGGGGTTTTGGAGCCATATGTCCAGCCACATGTAGGTGGATAGGAGAGAGAAACCCCATCTTTTATTTTCATCCACTTTCTTCTTCTTCTTCTCCAAGGGTTTCCTCCATTTTTCTTGAGAGCTCCACCCTTGTTCCTTCTCCAAAACTAGGTAATCCCTTCTCCAAATTAGTTTTTTTCTTTTCATTTAGAATGGTTAGGAACCCATAGGAATATTTTTCATGGTGGTGTCTCCATTAGAGACCATTTTGTGTCCATTTGGATATTTCTAGAGGTGTCCAACATGTAGGATTGTATCCCAATAGGAAAAACCCCCATTTGGACACATGGATAGTGTTGTGTATTGATTTTTGTGTTGTTCTTACTATTATTCCAGATTTTTACATGTTTTTAGAATGTATTTTCCATGTATCATAATGTAACATATTCATATTTCCTATATGTATATATATATGGATATATATATCATTCTATATATATATATATATATATATATATATATATATATATATATATATATATATATATATAGAATGATAGAATGATATATGTACATATATATATATATATATGTACATATATATATATATACATATGTACATATGTAACATATTCATATTTCCATGTATCATTCTATCATTCTATATATATATATATATATATATATATATATATATATATATATATATATATATATATATATATATCATTCTATATATATATATATATATATATATATATATATATATATATATATATATATACATACATATGTAACATATTCATATTTCCATGTATCCCCCTCCTTTCCCCTTCCCCTTTCCTCCCCCCCTCTCCTCCCCTGTTCGACGCCAGGCTCACCTCTCGGCGGTCGACGGCGTCCCGTTCCCCCTCCCCGTCCCCAAATCCTTCCCCTGCGGCTTTAGCCCCCTCCACCGAGCGAGGCACTCGCGCCGCCCGTTTCCTCGAGCAGAGCGCCTCGCTCCGGGCGCTGAACCGTTCCCGCAGTCCCTGGAGCGGACCTCGCCTCAGCCCTCCCGGCCTCGCCGGTCGACGTACCGACGGCCGCCCCGCCTGTGCCCTCCCTGCCTCGTAGGTCGACGCCCCGTTGGCCACCCCCCTCTTCGCGCTTCGCCGTTCCTCCCGCCGTGCGCGGGAGGGGACCCTTCGCCGGTGGTAGGCCTCCGGCTGTCAGTCGGGCTGCTCTCCTGGCCGCGCCTCCGCCGGAGCCAGTCGGCGCCCCTTAGGCCACCGCCCCTCCCGCCTGACGCGCTCCTCCCTCCACCTCCCTTCTCCGGGTGTTGTCGCCGGAGCTGCCTGGCTCCCGGCTGAGAGCCAGCCCTCCCCCCTTCGCCTCGGGAGCCGCGCCTTCCTCACGCAGCGCTCCCTCTCGGCTCTCGAGCTATCTTGGGCAGCGCACACGCCAGCCCCCCCATTGGGCCCCGCGCCCCACACGTGGCCCTTTGACTTCCAAAATTTGATTTTCAAATTTTGAATTTCTGATTGCCATTAAAAAAAAAAATCTGGCTGATTCTGTCGTTTTTAGCTAACTTCTTTTGTAAGGGTCCCCCCCTAATCTTGTAGAAACTCGGGCTATATCCCGGTTCCAACCTCTACTTTACTGTTTCAATGAAGGCATTAGCCATTTGTTAAAAAAAATAATATATATATATATATATATATATATATATATATATATATATATTGGTGTATATATTGTGTGTTGTGTGTGGTTTGTGTTGAGTGGGGGAGGACATGACAAGTTCGGCCTAGAGAGGAGATGGTTGTGGGTGTTTGTTAGTGTAAGGGAGGTGTTTGAGTTAGGTTGGAGTAGGAAATGGTTGAGTGATTAGATAGAGGAGTTGTGAGATGGTGTGTGTGTGTATGGGGGTGTTTAGAGAGTGTTGGAGAGGGAGGGAAGTCCCCCAATCACAGCCACTTGGCTGTCCCCACAGTCCAAGAACAACCCCCCTACTTCTACCACAAAACAGCCCCAAAAACCCTTCACAACAGCCCCCTTGTTACTCCCTAACACCACCACAAAACCCCCTTCAAACATGTCCAAAAATTTCCCCACATGGCTGTCATTGTACCCCTCATTTCAGTCCAGTTTTGGACCATAGATGGCTGTCCAGTTCAGCCTACTTGGCTGTCCTAATTCCCCACAAAATAGCCCCACTTTGCCACCAAAACAGCCCCCATTTTTCACCCCCTTGGTTGCCCTTGTTGGCCCTCAACACCACCACCAAAACTCTTCAAAACCAGTCCACATTAGCCTCATTTTCAGACCACATTTCAGTCCAATTACCACTTAAATTTCAGTCCACACATGCCACATATCATTCCATATATTAGCCTAGTGTGTGTGTGTATTTGTGAGAGCTTGTGAGTGTGTGTGTGAGGGTTATGAGTGAAACTAGTATCCTATAGTATAGCCTATATCTAAACTAATAGGAAACCTATAGGAGAGCCTATGGGAGTGAGATATAGGAGTGTATCATGTGAGAGTGAGTGGTGTAGAAGAGTGTGGTAGAGAAAAGGGTAAAATTCATGATATAGAATAGTGTAATATGGTAAATCTATACCCCGTATCCTAACATGGTCTAGATACTTAGGATACCCAAATTTCTTGGTAGATAAACCTTAGATAGGTTGATATCTAGCTACCCTAAGGAGTCTAGGCTAGTACCATGGGTATTTACGGGGTTTTCTTGGGCTTGGGCAAGGTATCGGGATTTACCTTGGAAGGGTAAATGCTAGTTTTGCCTAGGAATAGGGTAATTGTGTTAGAAACCTAAGATAGAGTTAGAACTTGATTTTCGTGGTTGGTAATGATCAAATATGGTACTCTAAGACTAGTTTTGACATCGATTGACCTTTTTGACCAAAAGTCAACAAAAGTCAACCGAGAGTCAAACTTAGCCTTTAAGCGACCCGATTTGACCGAAACCAAACCAGAGTTGACCAGTTGACTGAAAATCAACTGTTAGTCAACATTAGACTAGTTTGACCTAGGGTTGACCCAGGGTTGACTCAATATTGACCAGAGTTGACCAGAGTTGACTTTTTGACCAAAAGTCAACTATAAGTCAACCGTTGATCCCGATTGACCTAGTTTGACTTGGAACGACTCCCAGTGACCTAGTGTGACCTAGTATGAACCAGTATGGCCTAGTGTGACTCAGTTTGACCTAGATTGACCTAGTTTTGACTTAGACTTGCATTCATGGCTTGTATTAGCTTTCTTTTTCAGTATTTAGCCCTGTTTGACTTATAGTATCTTATTTTAGGTCTGTGATCACTCTGAGCGTCTGTTCACCCTATCAGCTCAGGACCACAGGCGAGTATATTTACTGATAGTTTTTATTATCTTGATATCTTCTATATCCGATTCAGTTGTAGTGTCTTACTTGATTTCCAGACACGATATTTCACGGACTAGTATATATCGGATCCTGTCATGAGATGTTGTTCCCGGATTACTTGGTGTAGAAGCTAAAAATAAATTAGCTATTTCTACGCAAAAGCCAAGCCAAAATATGTTGTACGCAGGTCAAACTGAGTCAAACATAGTTTATAAAGCTAAATCGGTTTGTACGCGCGCACTGGTTTCTCAGGGGTTGTACGCAGACGCCAGCTGTCCTATTTTTCTCTACTCGCACAATGGTTGCTCAGGGGTTGTACGCAGACGCCACCTGTCCTATTCTTTCTACGCAGTGGGGACAGGCTGTCATCTCTACATTTAATGCAGAGATATGGGATCTGACAGCCATTATTCTTTTCTCTGACATTTAATGGCACAGAAGTCGGAGAGACATATTGGAATCGAGGAAATGCTATTTTATACATAAAAGCTTTACGCAGCTGAGATTTATTGAGATACGCAGACGGCTATGATGATGGTTTTCACTGTTTACGAAAAGACATCTCACGTAATTCAATATTCATTGGTTAGTGTACTAACAGAGGAGAAGTATTACGCTCAATTATTTTCCCCTATACGCAAGAGTCTATTTAAGCTAATTAAATGCTTAAGGCTATATTAGCCACTCTTAAGTATACGCGTATTAGTTTATTTGGGTTATTTTAATACCCGAGGCTGATTAGCCACTATACGCAGGGGAGCATTAATTAAGTTTAATCATTTTTTTCTTCTGTACGTAAATTACCATAATTATAGGGTACGTGGCAGGATACACGCGTACGAGATTATGTTTTTGCAGTACGTGGGACACATGGCGTCTGCGTAAGACTCTGAATATGATCGTGCTGAGCAGTTGTATATATGTGGGCTACGTGGCATTGTCTGCGTAAAGCTTCCAAAATACTTGCATTGTGTTGAGCCGAGCAGTTAGCAGTATGTGGGACACATGGCACTTGCGTAAAGCTCTAAATGAGATCGTGTATGGCAGTTGCATGCGTAATATGCATAATGGCCTTATTTTGCTGCTTATTTCTCGGAAGACTTAAACCTATAAATAGGCAATAATTTTGACAGCAAAAAGGAGGAGAATCGGACAAAGGGAATCAAAAGAATTGTTATAATTCCTGAGTGTTCTCTTTTACTTCTTTTTCTCAAGAACAAAGTAAAGTAGAGCAGGAAAGCATTTGACTTGTGCCATCAGTGCCAACTTCGTCGATATCTTTCTACAGCCTCCGTTCTTCAGTTGTTCTTTTTCTTCAAGACAGCAAGCTTCTTCAACATCGTTGTGTGGTCCAAGGAACAAAGTGATCATTTGTGAATCAGACTTCCATAGCAATACATTCCCAGAATCAAATTTGTACTTTTGTACTTTTTCTCGTTTTCTTTTCTTGAAGTTGTAAAGGCTTTTTGTTAAGTAAAACAAAATGGCGACTTTGCTGGGGACGACTTTCTCCTCTGATGAGAAAGTAATTGCTCAACACGACGATGCGTCGATCGGATCGACAAAGAAGACTCTGGTCGTTTCTTTCGACCAGACTGCCTATGAGGAGATGCTTCATGCTGGGGGTGGCAATCGCCACTCCAAAGTGTTGAAGTCGCGTAAGGTACGAAAGGTCTGGATGCCTAAATCTGACGTACCTTCTTCACAGTCTGATGGGATTCTTCCCACTCCTGTTGCTGAGACTCCCGCCAGTCGCGTGACAGTCCCAATGGCAGGCTCTAACTCTGTTCGCAGAGGTCAGTCTCCCGCCTTTGGCATGGTAGACACTGTGGCAACTCACCCTGCGCATAAAGGAAAATCTCTCATCTTCGATGTGGCAGATACTCCTGTCTTGCGTAAGGGTACGTCTCCCGTCATTGACGTGGCAGACATCAATACTTTACGTCTTGCGCGTAAGGGAAAGTCTCCTGCATGTGGCAAGGTAGACTCATCTCTACGCACACAGCGTAACAAACAGTCTCCTGTTGAAAACAGCGTAGACAATTCCTTTCGTTTTGTGGGCAAAATTTCGGTTTTTAACCCACAAATTCCAAACAAAACACCACGCAGAATTCCTAATCTCAGGATTACGCGCGATGTTGATGGTAAACGTTGTGCACAAAAGCCAACTTCTGACTTGCGTACGCAGCTTCAGGCCAAGAAAAATCCGGCCACTTACGCCAATGAGATCAGCAACTCACTTTATACTCATGGGGCTCAAAGATTTGCTGCACCAAATCAGAAGAAGAAGATACTGCCTTCTCCTACTGTTGACTTACGCCAAATGTTAAATCAAAAGCGTAGTGATAGAAATGTTCCTATGACTCTCCCTAATGATGATCATCACTGCGAAAGTCATCAAATTGTAATAAAATGTTGTTGCTCTAATACAAAGCGGTCTGTTTTTGACCGATTAAATTATGATGTGTCTCAACAACATGATGAACGTAATTTTGAGTTGTCATATGCTTCTGTTAATATGGCTTCTCACATACCTAGACGAAGAGGAACGAGACGTAATTCGTCTCAGACTCCAAGTCAACAGAGATTTAACAGGATCGTTGACAATTTTGAAGGTGTTTATCAGAATACTCGATCAAGGAGTCGTCAATCTATTATGCCCTCTTCAGATTCTGAGGTTGGGGGTACTCAAAATTTTGATTCTGAAACTGATAGTGTGGACTCTAATCTCTACACTAGTCCATCCGTAAGTTCAAAAGAGGCAGAAATTTATGTTGCAGGTGATGAACCGGAATCTTCCGGTAATACAGAACAAAGACTAATTATAGTCGAGCAAACCATGAAGGAGCTGATGGTTATGATGCAAAACATGCAGCAAACTCTAACAGCTCAGCATACAGTTCCACCTCCGGTTCAAGTAGTCACACCAAACCAGGATGGACAGGGGGTAGACACACCCCTAAACAATCCTGAACCCATTGCTAATCAGGATTCGGCATCTCCTGAACCTCTTCATCCAGAAAGTGCTCCACTTCCTCAGATGGGAGTTCCAATCCTCCCTGTTACTCTTCAATCCAATGGTATATTGCAAGAAGTAAGAGAATTAAAAGCAGAATTGGAGAGTATGAAGCATAAAACTTATCTCCAAAAATTGGGGATTAAACAGCCATATCCTCCCCACTGGAATGACGTTCCCTTTCCTTCCAAATATAAACCACCATCCATGGTTTTGTTTGATGGGAAAACTTCTCCGAATCAATTCATAAACCATTTTGAAATGATGACTATTCATTTAGAAAAAAATGACGCCCTCCTCACTAGAGCTTTTATTGGTTATCTGACAGGCATTGCTTATGATTGGTATCGTAGTTTACCTGATAATTGCATATCATCATTTGAAGAATTCAAAGCAATGTTTTTGTCTCGCTTTTACGAAATAGGAATGGACATGAACATGTCCTCCTTGATAGCAATTAAACAAAGAGATAAAGAAGAAGCTCGGGCATTTATTGATCGATTTCGACAAGCGACTCTAAAATTGCCTCCTGGGATGCCAGATGCAGCGTTGATTGATACATGTAAGATGAACCTGCATCCCACCATTGCTGTCTTTATTGGACCCACTCAATTCACTGATTGGCCTTCTTTTATTATGGCTGCTGCTTCAGCCGAAGATAACGGCAGATTGGCACGAGAAAATGGAATTATGTTTACCTCCGAAGATAAAGGAAAGAAGCCATCTGCTGGTCCAAGTCATAACAATAAAGGTGGTGGGAAAGGAGATAAAGGAAAGGAGACATTGGTGGTAAACCTTTCCAAAAACAAACCTGCACCAGCTAATGTTGAGCCATCGAAACCAAAAGAAGAATATTCTTTCGATGAAAGCGATATTCCAAGTATATTTGAATGTCTGATGAAGAGTGGCAAACTCCAGCTCCCAGATCCTAAACGACCTGATGAGGTCAATTTGACTGATAATCCCAAGTATTGTATCTATCATAGATACATTAATCATCCCACTCGAGCATGTTATGTCTTGAAGAAGAAAATTCAAGAATTGATCAATGCTAAAGTCATTTCATTGACTAATGATGATCACACTGTCACAACGAACATGACTTCTATACAATTTGGAGATTTCCCTCCACAACAAATTCCTGATGGAGTAATTCCAATCCCTAAAGCTACTTTGGAAATCGTAAATCTTCCACCAGCCAGAGATCAAGTTGAGGGATTAGTCCCTCTTACTTTAAAAAATGGGGAAATCATGTGGGTACATCCCGATTTAATACCTGATTTGGAGAAAGAAAATGAAACTTCTAAATCCAAGAAAAATAAAAATGTTTTTACTTGTAACATGATCTCTCATGTTATATCTGAAGACTATGATGATCTTGATCATTTATGGGGTGATATCCCTTTGGAGGAGAGGTTAAGAGGTCTTAACTTATGTCCTCCGAGCTTAGCCCCTCCTATCAAATTGAAACTCACTCATCAGCAACAAACAGCTATGTGCAGTGTGCCTTTATATAGAGCTCAGCAAATCTTTGCTGCATATGAAAAGGTACCCTTTGGAATTCTACCACCTCCTGAGTTGAAGGCTCATGTTGCTGAGACTCAAAGCACTTCTGATGCTCTTCTACTCGATGAAGTTTCACCACTGCCGGAGTCACAAATTGTTGTTTTTGATACTCCAAATACTACTGAAGCATCTTCTGAAAGTTCTATTCCCATGCATATCTATAGCCAACAATCAGTGCGCCTCATGAAGTTGATGGGTTATGATTTCCAGAAAGCCGAAGGATTAAATTATGGCAAAGGGATACGGCTTCCTTTACAAATGCAATCTCAGAAGAGCACTACTGGATTAGGATGTGAGATCCCTATCCAGCATAAAAAGTCTCATAAGAAAAGACCAAAGGGAAAGAAAACTACAACCTGCAATATGGTAGTAGTATCTCCTGAGTCTGCAGAAGAAGTTCTCACCGGAACAAGGTCCGGAAAAGAATATCTTAAAGACTATGAAGAAACTTCTAAGGAAATGGAAGATACGGTTGAACCTCCAAATCAACCTACCTCTTCTCAAATACCTATTAATCAGAAGCCTTCTAAACCGTCAGCAAATGAGAAGGGGAAACAACGAGCAGTACGCTTTGATGTACCTCTGAAGTCAAACCAAAGTCAGGGGATGATGAAACCCTATAAATTTGACATTCTAGCTCAACTGGCTAACACGCCGGCAAGACTTTCTATCTTTGAATTACTTCGTCTCTCAAAGGATAGTAGGGAAGCTTTGAGCGAGGCTTTGCTCCAAGCAGATTCTTGTTTGGCCCAACTTAAAGCTCCTGATAGTACGCCTCCATCTTGTCCTCAATGTCATAGTGTGATGGAAACTCTTCCAAACATCACCTTCACACAAGATGACATGTTACTTGGCCACAATCGTCATGACAGACCCTTGTATTATACAGGGTATATTGGAATGACTGAGGTGGACAGAATCCTCATAGATACGGGATCTTCTATCAGCATTATTCTTCAAAGCATGCTGAGACCATTGAGAATCTCTACCAGTGATTTAACTTATACTAACACAACTATTGTTGGTTTTAATGCTGGCAGGAGCAAACCTTTGGGGAAGACTCGTTTGAAGATCCAGATCGGAGATCTCCGGACGATAGTGACATGCTATGTTATTAACTCCGATGTATCCTACAATATCCTGTTGGGAAGACCTTGGATACATGAGAATAATATAGTACCCTCTACTCTTCATCAATGCTTCAAGTATGTAGACTCACAGGGGAACGTAAGGACTGAGTTTGCTGATTCTGAACCTTTCAAGAACCTTGAAGCTTACTTCATGGATGCACGACTCTATAAAGAGGAATATATGAAGGAGATCTCTGAGATTGCTGAAGACAAACCTTCCTTGGAAAATCAATCATCTGCTGGAAGTTCGGTACCAGTAGAAGACCAACCTTTGAAAATCAAAGTCAAGGGACGAACTCAGTCTCAAACGGTTGATGATCAGCCTTTGGTAATAAAGGTTAAAGGTAAAATTCAAATCGCATCTGAAGATCCTTTGAAAAACCCTGTCAAAAGTCAAGTTCGAACTGACATGAGTGACCAGCCCTTGGTCATCAAAGTTAAAGGACGTACATCCCGTCCTACTGATCCTGAGCCATTGGTTATCAACCTTGGCAAGTCTACGCCTAAGAAAGATGTTAGTCCATCAGCGTCTAATGTAAAGAAGTCCGTAAATGATGTAAATACTGGGCATGTATTTATTCAATCTAATGAAGATTTTCTTTTGGAGTATATGGATGTCAAAGCTTTTTTAACTTCTTTTTCAGAGGAACCTTTATATGTTGATCATAAGGAAAACTCTTTTCCTCCATACATTGATGTAGGACCATATGCTCAGAAATTCCTGAAATGTGAACCCTATCTCTTACCTGTTACATCATCATCTCAAGCTTGTGTAGCCTATAAACAGCAGGAAGAATCATATTTCTTGATTCCTTCTACCAAAACTTACAAACGACAGATTGTATTCGGTTTAGCAAGAAATATTCCCATAACACAAACTAATGATCTTGATGAGAAGGATAAAGGAAATATCAGAATTAACAGATATAGCCAACAATCTCAAAAGATTATTCAGAAAATGGGATATGATTTGAAAACTATGCCGGGCCTCAATATGGGAAAAGGTAGACGGATGCCATTACGTGGAGATCCATTTTATCAGAAAACCCGATGCGGTTTAGGATATGATGCACATAAAGTGAATAATGAAGATGAAGAGGAATATTCCTCCAGTACGTCACAATCCTCTGATTCAGAAGAGAATCAGTATGATGAAGCTGAACAAATCTTCTCTGTTAATATGGTTCAAACTGATAATGAGTCTGAGTCATTCGAAAATGATCCTTGGGTTCAGCAGATGGATAATCAATGGGAATTGCGGTTTGAACAACGACAACCTCCTACGGACGATGAAGTTATTCAAATAGATGTAGGTGATGAAAATATTTCTAAGCCAATATTCATTAGCAAGAATCTTTCTAAAGATGAAAGAGAGTCATTAATAACATTGATAAAAGAATATATTGATATATTTGCCTGGAGCTATGAGGATATGCCGGGTCTGGATCCCAAAGTAGCTACTCATAAACTCAATATATTTCCTAATGCTAAGCCGGTAAAGCAACAGCAAAGGCGTTTTCGACCAGACATGATGGATGCGATTGAAGCAGAAGTAAAAAAGCTGATTACTTGCGGCTTGTTCGTGAAGAACAACATCCTGATTGGGTAGCTAACATAGTACCAGTCATGAAAAAGAACGGTAAAGTCAGAGTTTGTATAGATTTTCGAGATCTTAATACAGCCTGTCCAAAAGATGAATTTCCTCTTCCGATCACAGATGTCATGGTGGATAATACTTGTGGTTTTGAACGCATGTCTTTCATGGATGGATTTTCAGGATATAATCAAATCAAGATGCATCCTGAAGATGAAAGACATACTACTTTTCGTACTCCTTTAGGGGTATATTGTTATACAGTTATGCCCTTTGGTTTGAAGAATGCCGGAGCTACATATCAACGAGCTATGAGCAACATTTTTCAGAAACATCTACGGAAGACAGTAGAATGTTATGTAGACGACATTGCTGTTAAAAGTCGATCAAAAGATGATCATATTCAAGACTTGAAGACAGTGTTTGACTTGATGCGTCAACATCAGTTGAAAATGAACCCTACTAAGTCTTTCTTAGGGGTTTCTAGTGGCAAGTTTCTGGGGTTTGTGATCACTTCTGAAGGCATCCATGTGGATCCAGATAAAATCAAGGCAATTCTTGAAATGCGTCCTCCACGAAATCTGAAAGAACTCCGTGGCTTTCAGGGTCGTATTGCTTACATCAGAAGATTTATTTCAAATCTTTCTGGAAGATGTCAGCCTTTTTCCCGTTTAATGAAGAAAGGTGTATCATTTGTTTGGGATGAAGCTTGTCAAAAAGCATTCAATGACATTAAGCAATATCTCACAAATCCACCTGTTCTGGTCCCTCCAATAATGGGAAAGCTTCTTGCTTTATGTTCGGGCAATGGATCACTCTCTTGGTGCTCTTCTTGCACAAAAAAGTGATATGGGTCATGAACAGACAATTTATTATCTTAGTCGAATGATGATCAGAGCTGAACATAGGTATACTCCAGTAGAAAAGGAATGTCTGGCATTGGTCTTTTCCATTCAAAAGACACGACATTATATAACAGGACAAACTATTCATGTTATTTCTAGGATAAATCCTATTCGAGTGTTAATGAAGAAACCAAGTATTCTTAATTCTCGATTAGCTACTTGGGCGATGTTGCTTACACCATATGATATGGTTTATGTATCACAGAAGTCAGTAAAGGGTCAAGCGTTAGCAGATTTCTTGGCTGCTCACCCTATCCCTGAAACTTCCAAGTTATATGAAGACATTCCTGATGAGGTTGCAGATTGCAATATGGCTATGGGAGATGATATTTGGCAACTGTATTTTGATGGAGCCTCACGAGTCGGACCCAAGGGCAATATTGTCTCTGGAGTGGGAGTAGTCTTGGTTTCTCCTGATAAACTAGTTATATACCGTGCCTATTCACTCAATGAGCCTTGTTCAAATAATGTAGCTGAGTACAATGCTTTGTTAATTGGTCTTCAAGTAGCAAAAGAACTAGACATTGAGTTCTTAGAAGCTTATGGAGATTCTCAGCTAATCATCAATCAGGTCAGAGGAACTTATGAAGTCAGGAATCCTGACTTAATTCCTTACCATCAGGCAGTGATTGAACTAGCTCTATTGTTCAAAGGATTCTTCATAGAATTCGTGCCACGCTCTCGAAATTTAGAAGCTGATGCCCTTGCTAGTTTAGCAGCAGATCTAGCAGTTCCAATTAGAAGACAAAATTCAATAATTTTGTTAGATCGGGATTTATTCTGTATTAAAAATAACTTACATATCGAACATAGTTATGCTTCAGAATTAACTCCTCAACAAAGAGATTGGAGAAGTCCATTCATAGACTATGCTGTCTATGGAATTCTACCTGAAGATCCTAAAGAAGCGGCATCAGTCAAGCGACGATCATTCCGATTCTATTATGACACTTCTATGAATATGCTATATCGTCGTTCTTATGACGGGCTTTTGTTACGATGTCTTTCCGAAAATGAAGCTAAACAAACACTCCGTGAAGCTCATGATGGAGTATGTGGTGCACATCAACCTGGTCCAAAATTACAAGACCGCATTCGTAGAATGGGGTATTACTGGCCTACAATGATAGCAGATGCTATAGATTATGCAAAGAAGTGTAAAGCCTATCAAATTCATGCAGACTTTATACATCAACCTTCTGAATTTCTTCATCCCACGGCAGCCTCATGGCCATTTGAAGCTTGGGGCATGGATATAATTGGCCCTATCAACCCCCCTTCTGTTAAAGGACATCGGTTCATTCTTGCTATAACCGATTACTTTTCTAAATGGGCGGAAGCAATTCCTTTGATTGAGGTGAAGACTTCCAATGTTATTAGCTTTATTAAACATCATGTGATTTATCGTTTTGGGATTCCCCGAAGGATAATCCATGACAATGGACCACAATTTGCTAGCCATTCATTTTATAAATTCTGTGAAAAGAATCGAATTCAGAATTTGGCTTCTACAGCTTATAACCCAGCTGCTAATGGTTTAGCTGAGGCTTTTAATAAAACGATTATCAAACTTCTCAAAAAGTTTGTCTCTTCCAATAAACGTGATTGGAACGAGAAACTTGGAGAATGTTTGTGGGCATATCGTACAACGGTCCGAAATCCAACTGGTTTTACGCCATTCTCGTTGGTTTATGGATGTGAAGCTGTTCTTCCCTTGGAAATTCAGATCCCATCTCTTAGAATAGCTATTGCCAATGAGCTAATCTCAGAGAACAATGATCGTTTGCGGCTTCAAGAACTTGAAGGTTTGGATGAAAAACGTCTTCAAGCGCAACAACATATTGAATTATATCAAGCACGCATCTCTCGAGCTTTTAATCGTAAAGTCAAAGAGAGAATATTTAAAGTTGGAGAGTTGGTTCTAGCCGTCCGAAGACCTATGGTTATGACTCACAAAAGTAAAGGAAAATTCCAAGCTAAATGGGAAGGTCCTTATGTTGTTGAGACCGTGTTTTCCAATGGGGCGTATAGATTATCTAAGCCTAATGGAGATTTACTTATGATGCCCATCAATGGCAAATTTCTGAAGAAATATTATGTATAAGGAAAAAGAGACATAATAAAAATCTTTTATTTATCATATTATAATTCAGATACAAAAGATTAAGGACGAGGACCAGGGCCGCTGCCTTCATTGTTGAATACATAATCAGCCAATGCGTCAAAGACATCATTGCCTGAACTCACAAAAAATTTGCGAGCAACCATCCTCAGCGCTTCCTCCTCGGCTGTTTCTCCTGGCTCCACTAAGAAAGAAAGGGTGTCCTTGGATGGTTTTGGCGTAGAAGAACTTTCGCCAGTCTTTTCCTTCTTGTGCGGAGGCAGCTCCATGGGGGTTGTCTCAATCGTCTTCTCAATCGCTTTCTCAGAGGCTTCGATTTTCTGTGGCACGTCCTTGGAAGACATTTTTGCTTCGTTGGATAAAAAAAAAGAGAGAATGATACTTTATAAGAAAACTCTAAACTATTTATAGTAAAGAGTTATTTATGGACGAATGTTAATTGATAGTTTTGGAATTTGAAACAATCTGTCTTCTCGAAATTGACGGGTTCATCCCTTAATTACAAATGCATCAGGTTCATCCATTAATTACAAATGCATCGGGTTCATCCATTTATTACAAATTCATCCATTTATTTCTATGGATTAGAAAAGAAGTTGCCAAAATAAATGCACGTTCTTTGTAAACTATTTATGGCAGGTTGATTTAAAAATTTCAAAAGAATTGTTTAAGAGATTTTTTCTTTATTTTTCTCTTCCTGGCTGATGTTAATTATTATCCATCATGTCCATAGATACTTATCTACCTTTTACGGGTTAATCCAATCTGTTACGTCCATATTTACCTCTGACAGTATTGTATACCCTACAAGGAGTAAGATTAGCTATCTTTGGATGGATACAATTTATTTGTGAAGGCCTATCACGTCCATAATACCTCTGATAATTGTCCTACCTCTATTATTTTTGATAGAGTCACAAAAAAAAAATCCAAAATGTGTTATTCATATGATTGACATATCACATCAGCATGGAAGAAAAGTTTAGAAAGAAAGAAATTCTTTTACAAATTTTTACAAAGGAGGAGTGATCATGTCCTCGATCATTTTTCTCAGTTCTGCTATTCTTCTTTCTCGAATGATGGGTGCATTTTGAGAAGCAATTTGGCGCTTTGATTCTTCAGAATATTTACGAGAAAGCTCCGTAAAACTCATAACTAACCCTTCTTTTGCATCGTTCAGAATTTTGAGGGTATTTTCCGAACCACAAATCTGTTCTTCCAAGACAGAACCTTGGGCCAAAGATTTATTTCGTTCAGTAATTATTTGTTCTCGTTCCTCTTTCAAACGAGCCAATACAGCTTCAGCCTCACGAATTTTGTCTTCCTGCTCCACAAGCCGTACATGTGATTTCTCATAAGTGATTCGGTGCTGTTCTAACAGAGGTTTGCTTCCATAAAGAAAAGCTGTTTCTTGTGCAACTTTGGCATTATACTCCTGGAGAGCTTCTTGAAATGATAATTCTCGAGCTGTGTATTCAGCAGTTAGAGTGTCATATTCGGTTTGAATAAAACTCTCTATAGTGCTATGATAAATTTCTTCATATTCTTGTAAAGGTTGCTCAAGACCTTCAACTATAGCCTGCAACGTTGTGGCTTTCTCGGTACTATGGAATATGGCAACGTTTCCAATAACCGGGGTGATTGTGGCCTTCAAATCTTTATACTGATAGCTCCCCCTCAAAATCATTTTTGTCAAAGTTATCAAGGTGGTGTAGAAGGTATCAGTATGAACTTGGGCTAGAAAATTCATATCATTGATCGAGCTTGGAGTAGCTACACTTGTTGTCATTCTTATTGGCAAAGAAAAGCTCGAAGTTGCTACTGTAGTAGCTTCTGCAGTAAGAGCTTGTATTATTGGAGCAGTCTGAGTTGTAGTTGCTGAGATAGAAGTTTCAATCATCAGGTTTGTAGTAGCTATGTTTGTAACTTCTACAGCTATCTCTGGAGCTGATGTTTGAATTAAAGCAAGAGGGAGGCTCACTTCAATGACAGGAGCTAGCTCAGACACTATTTCTACAGGAACTGATGTTATATCAGTAGAAAGTGTTCCTGTTGTGGCTTCAATTTCAGCAGCTGTAACCACGGCATCTTCAGTTGCTGATTCTTTAATATTAACTGGAGTATCTTCCATTACGTTTATGACATTCAGAGCTGCAACATCTGTAACTGATTGTTCTGTTAGGTTCATAACAACAGCCGAGTCTTTCTTAAGAACAATAGAAGATGGTTCTGCAGGAACTTCTTCAGAAGATTTTTCAATTGATTTTTCAGTTTTAGAATCTTCCTCATCTGAATCATCAACTTCTTTTACATGTGGTTTAACAGGAGGAGTAATCTTCTGAAGAGGGGCTTTCTTGACAGGAGAAATGATTTTCTTGAGTATAGAACTTGTCCCTGTAAAGAAAATAATAAATAAAATAGTTATAATATCTGATCAAATGAATAAAATCTATTTTATATAAAAGAAAGATTTGGACCTGATAAAAAGTCATCATCAGAGTCCATATCCTCCCAATCATCCTCACCCAAATCTAAAGCTGGTTCATCAGAGGGAATGGGTTCATTCTCAGTGGGAGTATCCCACTCAATGACTTCAGCAATGGTCTTTGGAGCTACAGAAGAACCTTCTTCAAAAGGAGCTGTGGAAGACTCTACATTTTCTTCAAGAAGAGCTGTAGAAGACTCTATATTTGGAGTAATTTCTGAAACTGTGGTAGTAACAGTTATCGGCTGAGAAACAGTTATCTGTGGAGGAATAGCTGGTTCACTTGCAATTTGTGCATGAGTAGCAGTGGTGGATCCTAGATATTGAACTTGTGGTGCAACTGCAGATGAAGATCCTACCTCAAGATCTATGGTTGATGGAAGATTGACATTAGAAACTTCCTCTTCAAATTCTGGCTCATCCAGGAGAAGCGGTCTTTTTATTGCTCTCCTCTTTTTCTTTGGGGAACTGATTGTCAAAGATAATCCCCGTTTCTTCCCACCTTTAGCAGTAAGTACGGGAGCTTCTTCTTTATCTGTGACAATAACTTCCAGAAATTCATCTGGAACAGCATCATTTATTGGGGCATCTTCTGGTACTCGAACAACTTCTTCTGGATCTCCTTCTTTTCTGATTCGGAGACTTCTTCTTAAATCATATCCGGGGGAAAAAGAACGGATAGAAGAATAGAAGATTGTCTGGTCATATCCAAACTGCCTTGTAAATCTACTTGGCAGATAAGGTTCGAATATATAGCGTTCACCATTCCTGTACATCAAATGAGATGGTCTGATGTATAAAAGCCATTTAAATGCCGGTCGAGGGAGTGATGTTCTATCTTGACCTCCATCTTCAAGACGTATACCCAGAAGGTTTGATGGAACTGAGGGTGGGATGCAGAAAAAACTCCAACCATGGGAGTAATTTAATGATGCTCGAGTGTCAGCAACAGAGGTCATCTTCCATGAAGCTTTGTTATATTTCAGAAGAAATAACCCTGATGGATCTTCCGGGCCTGGAGACATCAAGCGGTTATTATGAAGTAATAACCAACCCATCAAAAACAGGAAGGGTAACTCCACTCTGGGAAATTCGCTACGAGCTTTAGCTCCTAGAACTAATTCATCACTGAAACTCCTTAAACCAGATTGAAGCCGACACACCATGGCTGGAAGCAGACTCAATTTAGCCCTGAAAACTAGATGTACTGCCGGCCATAATATGTCTCGATGGATTCTATCTATAGAAGTAGATCCAGGAACAATCCATTTGCGTAGCCACAAGGATAAGTAGCCAGCTAGTAGGGCCTCTTTCGAGATGTGCTTTCTGCTATGACGAAGATAACTGAGGGTTTCTATCCCTGCTGGAAAGTCACCAGTTTTTGATGACAGATATCTGTCCGGGATCTTGTGTTGATTCATCAAAGCAACTATTACATCCCCAGGCATTGTGGTCATGAGATTGACAATTTGAGACTTGTTCTCTTGGAACCTTTCTCCGTCTTCTTTGAGAAGTCTATTCTTGTGATAGAATAAATATGTTGTCCATTTATTGACGTAGGCCAAATTTGAAGGACTTTCATACATGGTAGTACAAGTCAGATAGTGACACATTAATTCTTGATATACTTCAACCAACTGAGGATTCTGCTTCTGAATCTCTGCCAATTCTTGGTTGGTAGGGGTATATTCTTCATAAGGGAGTTCTCCCATTGGTAATCTTGAAATATACTCCATTTTATGAAGTGCAAACCCCATCTCACCAATTGGAGTTGAAATGGTACCAGTGGAGTTGATATACAGTTCTATCAGAGCCAGGAATAAATTATGATTTATATGGATTCCTTGACTAGTAGCAGTAATTGCATTATATAGTCCAATGGTCTGCAGCTCTGATTTAAAATACTTCAACACCCAGGCTGTCAACATGATCCAATTTTTATTCTGAGGATTCATCCATCCTTGGAGTCTAGGATTCCCTGAAGGATATAATACTCCTTTGTTCATAAACCGGTTTATGTTCATTTTTATTTGGACCGGTTGGATCAAGGAAGAGTCTTCACTGGGATTTTCTCCAGGCATTAACCCTTGGAACGGGACCACACCTCCATAACTAGTACTGGTGAAGTATCCCATACAGTTAGCCTGTTCTCTTCTGAATACTATTTTGCCAGGTTTACCGTTTGTATAAGGAGTCAGATTCCATGCCATCCTTCTGGGATGTGTAGCATGAAAAAAGGCAGCAATTGGATAATCCCTATTCATTTCGGGGAGGTACATTGCCGTATTTTCAAATTTGAATACCCACGACTCCTTCTTTGGGTTTGTTTGGGATTCATTATCAATTGCATCTCCAAATAAAAATGTGGGCTTTAAATATTGCTTTAAAGTTAAAGACATCAATATTTCTCCATTCATCAAAGATAACAACATCCTCTCCCCTTGTGATGAGATCAAATTACTCCTTTCTTCAGGATAAATTGGATTGGTCTCTGGGAAGTTAACATGTGATAAATCTTCCAGATAATTGGAGCCCATAATTCCACAAGGAGAACCAAATATTTCTGCCAATGGATGAATTTGTAAATTGACTGCAAAGAAAAAAGAAATGGTAAAGTTAAGTCAAATAGCCAAAATCTCTTATACAGTTGGTTATAAATGGATTACTTTACGCAAATAGTTTTACGCAGATGACTCTACGCAGTGTCTACGCAGACAAACTTTACGCAGACAGCCTTACGCAGATGACTCTACGCAGTGTCTACGCAGACAACTTTACGCAGATTATTCTTACGCAGATATCTATACAGATGGTCATACGCAAGTTTGTGCATAAAGATTCAAGTTTTCATTTTTTGCTTTATGCAAATTACTGAATTAATTCACATTAAATAGTCTTTATATCTGCGCATAAAGGCTATACGCTTACACATTTTTATGTGTGCGTATTTGATGAATAAACACTTTACGCTGACACGTATACACGTGGGCGTATTGTGTTGATATTTTTGTATGCTGACACGTATACACGTGGGCATCATTATTTTCCCAAATCTCTACGCTAACACGCACAGCGTGGGCGAGAGTTTCAGGGTTTATGATGGTTAAGTTCTTAATTTGTCCATTGTTATCCTCGTCATCCTCATTGATTACACTCTGATCAAAGATTCGTCCCCAATGATGATCAAGAGTCGAAGAGATTCCTACCTCTTATAGGATGAGCCACAATTGGGAGAATCTCTGGAGTTTCTTCCGATTGCAGAGTGGTCGTCTCAACGTGATCAGTCGGCGGTGCTGCAGTTGCCCTCTTCTTTCCCTTACCGGCGACAGTCTTGCTTTTTGGAGCCATTGATGGAGTGATTTTTTTAGGAAGAAGAAGAACAAAACTTTTGAGAAAAGAGGATGCACTCTTGAAATTTCAGATAATAAGCGAAAGTTCTTTTTGAAATGGAGTTCTATTTATAAAAGAAAGTTTTGAAAATCTTGCAAATGTGACGGTTACTATCCCGAACTATACACAATTGGTCAAGGATTGTTGGTATCCCGAATTGTACGCAAGAGTTGTTAAAATCCCTGGTTTTACGCTTCTATTTCAAAGTATTTCAAATATTTTAACATATTTGAAAACTTTGAAGGGGGTCTTGTAGAAGCTAAAAATAAATTAGCTATTTCTACGCAAAAGCCAAGCCAAAATATGTTGTACGCAGGTCAAACTGAGTCAAACATAGTTTATAAAGCTAAATCGGTTTGTACGCGCGCACTGGTTTCTCAGGGGTTGTACGCAGACGCCACCTGTCCTATTCTTTCTACGCAGTGGGGACAGGCTGTCATCTCTACATTTAATGCAGAGATATGGGATCTGACAGCCATTATTCTTTTCTCTGACATTTAATGGCACAGAAGTCGGAGAGACATATTGGAATCGAGGAAATGCTATTTTATACATAAAAGCTTTACGCAGCTGAGATTTATTGAGATACGCAGACGGCTATGATGATGGTTTTCACTGTTTACGAAAAGACATCTCACGTAATTCAATATTCATTGGTTAGTGTACTAACAGAGGAGAAGTATTACGCTCAATTATTTTCCCCTATACGCAAGAGTCTATTTAAGCTAATTAAATGCTTAAGGCTATATTAGCCACTCTTAAGTATACGCGTATTAGTTTATTTGGGTTATTTTAATACCCGAGGCTGATTAGCCACTATACGCAGGGGAGCATTAATTGAGTTTAATCATTTTTTTCTTCTGTACGTAAATTACCATAATTATAGGGTACGTGGCAGGATACACGCGTACGAGATTATGTTTTTGCAGTACGTGGGACACATGGCGTCTGCGTAAGACTCTGAATATGATCGTGCTGAGCAGTTGTATATATGTGGGCTACGTGGCATTGTCTGCGTAAAGCTTCCAAAATACTTGCATTGTGTTGAGCCGAGCAGTTAGCAGTATGTGGGACACATGGCACTTGCGTAAAGCTCTAAATGAGATCGTGTATGGCAGTTGCATGCGTAATATGCATAATGGCCTTATTTTGCTGCTTATTTCTCGGAAGACTTAAACCTATAAATAGGCAATAATTTTGACAGCAAAAAGGAGGAGAATCGGACAAAGGGAATCAAAAGAATTGTTATAATTCCTGAGTGTTCTCTTTTACTTCTTTTTCTCAAGAACAAAGTGAAGTAGAGCAGGAAAGCATTTGACTTGTGCCATCAGTGCCAACTTCGTCGATATTTTTCTACAGCCTCCGTTCTTCAGTTGTTCTTTTTCTTCAAGACAGCAAGCTTCTTCAACATCGTTGTGTGGTCCAAGGAACAAAGTGATCATTTGTGAATCAGACTTCCATAGCAATACATTCCCAGAATCAAATTTGTACTTTTGTACTTTTTCTCGTTTTCTTTTCTTGAAGTTGTAAAGGCTTTTTGTTAAGTAAAACACTTGGTATATTAGTACATGACTCGATTTGTTACTTGTACTTGTATCGACATGGACTTGGGAGTGGGCTGATCACCTGCTCTTGAATCCCGTGTCATGACGTGTTATGACCGGATCTTTTATACTATTCGGGGATGGGGAGTTATTAGTGGTTGTGTGATCAAAATACCCACTTGTTCTTCAAACTTGTACCCGACACTTGTTTATAGCTACTTGAACTTTCCATGGTGACCGGCCTTATCTTTATACTTGTTGTTTCACACTAGTTATTTGTTTGTAGCCGGTCAGATGGAAAGCTTGAACATGTTTCCCAAACCGATCACATGACGCACTAATAATTCAAGGCACCTTTTCATATTTATTTATCCTAGGAGGCTAAGTTCTGTTCGGAAGAAGAGTTACAACCCCGGTCCTTGTTTGGTTTAAGGGTTGTAACTCGGCTCCCGGATAGTTCCTAAGCAATCCTACATACATATTGTTGTTCTATTCAGTACTCACACCTATTATACATTTTTTGCTGGTTTTATCCTGTACTTTACATATCCTTGTCTTGTATTTCATTATACCGTCTCTTATAGCTTTTGCCAATTCATATGGAACTGCTGTTGGTGTTTGTACTTGCTCATTTTCCTGATAGGATACCGTTGACAAATTTTACAGATGACTCTGAGACTGACTACCCGACCTACTATGGGGTTAAGTCTGATGTACTAGATTTAGACCGTGGCTTATTGGTAAAGCCACTGGACTTTGCTCACCCTGAGTAGCCTAGTTTAGATAGGTTTGTCTGGCCAGCGAGCCAGCTAGTACATTTCAGTTTGTAGTATCTTATACTTATATTATCTAAGACTCTGGATGTTGTGTTAGCTCTGACTTGTGGATTTTGGACTCGTTTCCTGTTTATCTATCATATCTCTTTTCATGCTATCTACCCTAGTTTTGATTATGTGATTGAGACTGTATTGCTATGTCACCTCCATTCGGAGTGTATATACTGTATAGGTACATTTATCTGTTTTAGTCGTAGTATTTACAGACCCTACATACAGCGTTCTACCGCTGATTCTGCGGCGTAGGCTGGACGTAACCACGTACTCGTGCCCTTCTTCAGGGTGCGGGTCGTGACATGTTTTTATGGTGGCCCATGCAGGTCAGAGTCGCAAATAGTGCGATCTCGTAATGGTGCTCGACTTAGAGTACTAATTACGATTGCGTCTAGGATGTAGGATCTAGGGTATGGTAGGATTTACTCAATCATATTTTAGGAAATTTCTGATCTTTTGATTACCACGACAACTCTTCTTGTATTTGAATTCAATTGTCCTCCTTTGATAATATCTTATCTTGTGCCATATTGATCTCTTGGGTTCAATTCATCTTCAGGATGATGGTGACTCGTTCTCAGGCAGCAAGGCCCAGTACAGTTCCAGAGAGGTCAGATCCGGGAGGTCTTCCACCTCCGGCTACGGGAGCAGCAGTCGAGAGAGCAGTAGCCTCAGTCCCTGCCCTTCAGACATGAGTAGCAGCGGCAGTTTCCGGAGGTCTTCCACCTCCAGCTGTGGGAGCTGCAGTTCAGGGAGCTGCCACATCAGACCCTGCCCTTCGGGCGGGAGCAGCAGAGACGGTTTCAGGAGGTCTTCCACCTCCAGCAGCGGGACCGTCCATGGTCATCCCTGACCTTCTTCTACTGCCGCCTCAGCTACCGACAGATGCTCAGGGGATGATGGCCCTTCTACAGCAGATATTGCAGACACAGAGAGCACAAGCAGAGGCACATCACCGTCAGGCATAGGTGCTGCGACAGACCATGGAGAACTCGTATCAGCTAGCTATGGCAGCAGTGGAGAGAGGTGCACAGGCTACAGTTCAGGGAGCACCAGATCAGCAGCAGGGTCAGGGGAGGCCCGGTACATACCTCCACTTCAGGAAGATGAACCCACGGGAGTTCAAGGGTACCGAGGGTATCATATACGCGAATGACTGGCTAGAGGATGTCCAGCGGAGTCTGGAGTTGGCAGAGGTCCCGAGAGGTCTGTGGGTAACATCTGCAGCGAGCCAGTTCTTCGATATAGCGCTGACTTGGTACCGTACGGATCCGCGTGTGTCAGTGAGAGGATTGTCTTGGAAGGACTTCAGGAAACTCTTTAAGGAGAAGTTCTACCCGGACGTAGCCGTGTCAGCTTTGGAGGGACAGTTTGCCAATTTGGTGCAGGAGAACTCGTCGGTAGACGAGTATGCAGCAGAGTTCTTCCGCTTGAGCAGGTTTGCACCCAGTTTGGTTCAGGATGAGGGGTGCAAGGCCCGGAAGTTCAGGAGGGGTCTCATTCATGCAGTACGCACTCGCACATCTGGGCGACGAGATGCGACCTTCGAGCAGATCCTTATGGAGGCTCAGATTGCAGAGGAGAATTTCGGCCTCAAGCCGAAGAGGAGCAGTGACGCTCTTGGAGTTAGTTCGAGTGCAGGGCCAGCGAAGCGCCCACATTTCCAGCAGAGGCAGTTTCAGCAGCAGCAGCCTCAGTTGCAGTTCTAGCAGGCATCGGCGCGTGCCCAGCAGCACCAGGGACAGGGGCAGAGGCAGGCCATCCAGTGTACCTTTTGCAAGAAGATGGGGCACACCGGGGAGGTCTGTAGATTGAGGCTGGGAGTTTGTCTGTTCTGTGGAGCTCCAGATCATCATATGAGGGACTGTGCTGCCCGTGCAGCAAGACAGGCGGGCCAGGATAGAATACGGCAGGCTAGAGGAGGTCAGCAGGGGCATGCGTTCGCCATGACAGTTGAGCCCACTCAGGCAGTAGCAGAGCAGATAGCAGGTTCCAATCTTTCGATCTCATTTCCGCATTGCTTCCTCGTAAACCGTCTTGAACTTCGATTCTATCTGTTCCTTGATCGTTAGATGAAATTTTTTTCTTGTAATGTGATATTTTTTGAGATAAGTCGTATGGGCTAGGTCGCCTCGATTATGAGATTTAGAATCCTCTAGGATCATGCTAGCAGGCAGAGTGAGGACATATAGTCGGACTATGGACGTATCTCTCGGGTGTGGGAATTTAAGGTTTTCACTGCCAAGCTAGCGGTAATGCAAAAATTTTAAATACCATAATTCTAGAGGTATGTACCGTAGTTGAGGGCTCTGTGATTATCGTAGCCTTGCTCACTGGTATGACGGAGATTCTGAGTGTCATGATTATTGGACAGACGCATACGATTATCAAATTGCATGAATTTTTTGTGTTTGCATTGTTTTAAGTTTTTGGATGATTCTTTTAAGGTGGATAGACTTATATTTGAGAGTAACTTTAAATTTTATAAATTTAGTCATTTAATTCCTGCTTCGATTTTTGAGATTTTAATCATTTTAAATTTTTAGCCATGACTTGTGAATTTGAAATTTTACTATTGGTTGGTTTTAATTTCGAGGACGAAATTTTTTAAGGTGGATAGATTTGTCACCCCCAGTTTCCAGAAACAGGAATATTTTTGTAATTTTCCACTTTAAAAATTATTTTGGAATTATTTATTTATTATTTGTATTATTTTGGGGTTATTTGAATCGGGTTCGAATTTTAACTCATTCCGACTTGTTTTGACTTGTTTCGGGGACCCGGGGTAGTTTTGACCTTAGCGGGCCCACACACTAGCTAGCCATGGCCCACAATATTACCATCAAAAGTTAGAGGGATTAGTCATGACTCCATGGATTAGGTTAGACCTAATTAGAACACTAGATTTACATTTTTAACCCCCAAACCCTAAGCAACCTTGTAAGGAGCTAATAAAACAATAGAGGGGCAAACTTGTAATTAGGAAAAGGGGGTTTTGGAGCCATATGTCCAGCCACATGTAGGTGGATAGGAGAGAGAAACCCCATCTTTTATTCTCATCCACTTTCTTCTTCTTCTTCTCCAAGGGTTTCCTCCATTTTTCTTGAGAGCTCCACCCTTGTTCCTTCTCCAAAACTAGGTAATCCCTTCTCCAAATTAGTTTTTTTTCTTTTCATTTAGAATAATTAGGAACCCATAGCAATATTTTTCATGGTGGTGTCTCCATTAGAGACCATTTTTTGTCCATTTGGATATTTCTAGAGGTGTCCAACATGTAGGATTGTATCCCAATAGGAAAAACCCCCATTTGGACACATGGATAGTGTTGTGTATTGATTTTTGTGTTGTTCTTACTATTATTCCAGATTTTTACATGTTTTTAGAATGTATTTTCCATGTATCATAATGTAACATATTCATATTTCCTATATGTATATATATATGGATATATATATCATTATATATATATATATATATATATATATATATATATATATATATATATTGGTGTATATATTGTGTGTTGTGTGTGGTTTGTGTTGAGTGGGGGAGGACATGACAGGTTCGGCCTAGAGAGGAGATGGTTGTGGGTGTTTGTTAGTGTAAGGGAGGTGTTTGAGTTAGGTTGGAGTAGGAAATGGTTGAGTGATTAGATAGAGGAGTTGTGAGATGGTGTGTGTGTGTATGGGGGTGTTTAGAGAGTGTTGGAGGGGGAGGGAAGTCCCCCAATCACAGCCACTTGGCTGTCCCCACAGTCCAAGAACAGCCCCCCCTACTTCTACCATAAAACAGCCCCAAAAACCCTTCACAACAGCCCCCTTGTTACTCCCTAACACCACCACAAAACCCCCTTCAAACATGTCCAGAAATTTCCCCACATGGCTGTCATTGTACCCCTCATTTCAGTCCAGTTTTGGACCATAGATGGCTGTCCATTTCAGCCTACTTGGCTGTCCTAATTCCCCACAAAACAGCCCCACTTTGCCACCAAAACAGCCCCCATTTTTCACCCCCTTGGCTGCCCTTGTTGGCCCTCAACACCACCACCAAAACTCTTCAAAACCAGTCCACATTAGCCTCATTTTCAGACCACATTTCAGTCCAAGTACCACTTAAATTTTAGTCCACACATGCCACATATCATTCCATATATTAGCCTAGTGTGTGTGTGTGTGTGTATTTGTGAGAGCTTGTGAGTGTGTGTGTGAGGGTTATGAGTGAAACTAGTATCCTATTGTATAGCCTATATCTAAACTAATAGGAAACCTATAGGAGAGCCTATGGGAGTGAGATATAGGAGTGTATCACGTGAGAGTGAGTGGTGTAGAAGAGTGTGGTAGAGAAAAGGGTAAAATTCATGATATAGAATAGGGTAATATCGTAAATCTATATCCCGTATCCTAACATGGTCTAGATACTTAGGATACCCAAATTTCTTGGTAGGTAAACCTTAGATAGGTTGATATCTAGCTACCCTAAGGAGTCTAGGCTAGTACCATGGGTATTTACGGGGTTTCCTTGGGCTTGGGCAAGGTATCGGGATTTACCTTGGAAGGGTAAATGCTAGTTTTGCCTAGGAATAGGGTAATTGTGTTAGAAACCTAAGATAGAGTTAGAACTTGATTCCCGTGGTTGGTAATGATCAAATATGGTACTCTAAGACTAGTTTTGACATCGGTTGACCTTTTTGACCAAAAGTCAACAAAAGTCAACCGAGAGTCAAACTTAGCCTTTAAGCGACCCGATTTGACCGAAACCAAACCAGAGTTGACCAGTTGACTGAAAATTAACTGTTAGTCAACATTAGACTAGTTTGACCTAGGGTTGACCCAGGGTTGACTCAATATTGACCAGAGTTGACCAGAGTTGACTTTTTTATCAAAAGTCAACTATAAGTCAACCGTTGATCCCGATTGACCTAGTTTGACTTGGAACGACTCCCAGTGACCTAGTGTGACCTAGTACGAACCAGTATGGCCTAGTGTGACTCAGTTTGACCTAGATTGACCTAGTTTTGACTTAGACTTGCATTCATGGCTTATATTAGCTTCCTTTTTCAGTATTTAGCCCTGTTTGACTCATAGTATCTTATTTTAGGTCTGTGATCACTCTAAGCGTCTGTTCACCCTATCAGCTCAGGACCACAGGCGAGTACATTCACTGATAGTTTTTATTATCTTGATATCTGCTATATCCAATTCAGTTGTAGTGTCTTACTTAATTTCCAGACACGATATTTCACGGACTAGTATATATCGGATCCTGTCATGAGATGTTGTTCCCGGATTACTTGGTATATTGGTACATGACTCGATTTGTTACTTGTACTTGTATAGACATGGACTTGGGAGTGGGCTGATCACCTGCTCTTGAATCCCGTATCATGACGTGTTATGACCGGATCTTTTATACTATTCGGGGATGGGGAGTTATTAGTGGTTGTGTGATCAAAATACCCACTTGTTCTTCACACTTGTACCCGACACTTGTTCATAGCTACTTGAACTTTCTATGGTGACCGGCCTTATCTTCACACTTGTTGTTTCACACTTGTTATTTGTTCGTAGCCGGTCAGATGGAAAGCTTGAACATGTTTCCTAAATCGATCACATGACGCACTAATAATTCAAGGCACCTTTTCATATTTATTTATCCTAGGAGGCTAAGTTCTGTTCGGGAGAAGAGTTACAACCCCGGTCCTTGTTTGGTTTAAGGGTTGTAACTCGGCTCCCGGATAGTTCCTAAGCAATCCTACATACATATTGTTGTTCTATTCAGTACTCACACCTATTATACATTTCTTGCTAGTTTTATCCTTTACTTTACATATCCTTGTCTTGTATTTCATTATACTGTCTCTTATAGCTTTTGTCAATTCATATGGAACTGCTGTTGGTGTTTGTACTTGCTCATTTTCCTGACAGGATACCGTTGACAAATTTTACAGATGACTCTGAGACTGACTGCCCGACCTACTATGGGGTTGAGTCTGATGTACTAGATTTAGACCGTGGCTTATTGGTAAAGCCACTGGACTTTGCTCACCCTGAGTAGCCTAGTTTAGATAGGTTTGTGTGGCCTGCGAGCCAGCAAGTACATTTTAGTTTGTAGTATCTTATACTTATATTATCTGAGACTCTGGATGTTGTGTTAGCTCTGACTTGTGGATTTTGGACTCGTTTCCTGTTTATCTATCATATCTCTTTTCATGCTATCTACCCTAGTTTTGATTATGTGATTGAGACTGTATTGCTATGTCACCTCCATTCGGAGTGTATATACTGTATAGGTACATTTATCTGTTTTAGTCGTAGTATTTACAGACCCTACATACAGCATTCTACCGCCGATTCTGCGGCGTAGGCTGGACGTAACCACGTACTCGTGCCCTTCTTCAGGGTGCGGGTCGTGACACTTCCTGCCATAAGTATTTACTATTTAGTACTGAGTTTTTTCATGATGTGTTATAATAACAATTTTGATTTGGGAAAAAGTTTACCTCTATATATATATGGCGACTTGATTGCTTCAAACGACCAATAATTATTAATTATTAATTCCTATTGGACATTTATATTATTAGCTGTTGATGGTCTTATTAGCATTTAATTCTTATTAAATGGTCATTGATATTGTTGATTGTGGGTTGAGGTCTTTAAATACTATAGTTGTTTCTATGAGGAGGCCATATAAAATTTGAAAAGAACCACTAAACTCTTTATTTCCCTCCACAATCAATTTTGTATTCCTTTCTTTTCATTCTGGTTCCTTTTATACAACAATTTCATGAATGCATATGACGTGTACTCTATAGCTTCCTCAATTAGCTACACTACATCAACAATGTAATATATTCATCAACATTCATGTCTATAAGTGGCACATAATGGTGCTATATGTTGCTTTATACATTACAGTGGCACATAATGATATAAGTTTACACCTAGTTAAATGTGATGAACATTAAGAATCTTATAGATTATTTGTATCCTTTTTTTTGTTTATTTAGATATCTCGTGTGTCCATGCCTTTCTTAACCCTTAGAAACCACTTTATTCCAGAGAATTCAACAACAATATTGAACACATTCTACAGAAATATTTGGACATGGGTGCAAATTTTATACAAAGGATGTATGACTAAATGTTTTTTTTTTGTGTTTTTTGTTTTATTTTGTTTTAGTGGTTAATACTTGTTCTATTGGCATTCGACTGCCCCGACTACTCTGATGTCGTTTCACTATCCACATACCTAATAGGACTATGTAGCTTGGTTCACATAGTTCTACTGTTCTAGACATCTATAACAAATTATTTTAGGGGAGGTAAGTGTTTGAACTTGTTTTGAAATTCACAAATTATATGTATGGCCTTACTAAATTTGCATGCACTTGGGAACTTAGGTGGCATTGAGTTGAAAAGTAAACTGGTCCATCATCAACATATTATCTGGTAGAAATTTCCAACTAGAAAATTATGTTTGTACACTGCCAGAATAAGTCATATTAGCGACGCCAAAGGACAATGCTAAACAGCAAAAAAACATCGCTAATTCTAATTAGCGACGAAAAGGCCATGTCGTGTAAAACGTGGTTGCTAACAAGAACTTCGTCGCTATAGCGACGTATTTTTGTGACTCCGTACATCGCTAGTTTTTTCTTTGGCTAGCGATATTTGCCAACATTACGTTGCTAATTAGTGACGTTCCTTGTCATTGCTGATTGTCGCTGACAGAACAACGTGTAGCGACGTACTCATCGACATTTAGTGACATTTACTCTGCCAAATTTGGTTTGCCACGTCAGTTTCTTTTGCGACGTATTGCGACATTCAGCAACACTTTCCGACACAGGCTAACGATGTTTACATAGCGACATTTTTAGTGACGTTCAGATACATATATGTTGACATGTCCGATACAGGTTAGCGACGGCCAGCGACGTACTGGTTTCATGTTAGCGACGTTATGATAAATAGTAGTGACGTAACCTGGCGTCGCTAAATTCTGAAAATAAATAAAAAAATAGGATTCTATTACTTTTTCTTTATAGCATTGTTAGCACTGTACCTACATTTTAAATGACAGTTTACAAAAAATAGACCTGGAGCAACCCTCCGTAGAATTCTCTAGGTTCTTCGACCCCTTCGGTGGAACACTCAACACCGATAAACCAATATAGAGACAAATGATAAAAATGCACTACCAAAAATCAAATAAATAGAATCAAATGATCAGGAAATAGCCGGATGGATACAAATCTACTACCAAATGGCTATAAGAAGAGTTCGTCCGATAATGTTCAACATAAAACAAACGGTCACAAAATATATAAAATAAATACATAAAAACCCAACAATGGGTCAGCAACAAGATAAATGAAAATAAGTCCAATAAAGGACTACGCCTGGTCGGAAGAAGAAGGAGGCAGTCCTCGTATCTGGGACACCATAAACCTATACTGCTCTGGGGTCAGCATCACCGGTCACGACAGTCACGACCCGCGCCCTAGAGTTAGGGCACGAGAACGTAACAACGCCCAGCCTACGCCGCAGTGTCGGCGGCAGAACGCTGTCCTAGGTCTCAATGCATCTAACAGTATAAGACTAAACAGTTTATACTCCCCGAATGGGGGTGACATAGCAGATACAATCTCAATCACATCTAAGGTAGAGCATGATAAAGATAGATAAAACATGAAATCTAAAATAAATACAGGAGATAGAAGTCTAAGTGTCTAAGATACATAAACCCAAAAATACATCTCAAAACTCAAATATAGTAATCCACAAAGTAAATACAGCTCCTGACAAAATGAAATAACTATCTAAACAACCTCTACTGTGTCTCCTCTAGGCTAGCAGGCAATCCCCAAGCTATTTGTAAAATTTATCAACAGGTCCAGTCAGGACTGAAACGAGCACATTACATCTCAACAGTTCATAGCATGTTAGAAAATATAATCATGCAGTAAAGTAAGATACAGGTACTGAAAGAAATGCTGTATGTAAACAGAGAGAGAGCTGTAATAGAAATATCTACTATACATAGAGAACTAGCAGTGACTAGTGAGTCAGAGTACAACATGAACATGTAAATGGCCTGGGATGATTCAATGAAGATACTACGAAATGATTCAATGAAGATACTACTGGTGTATTATTCACATGTCTACTTCTACTCTCCCGTACCCCCAATCAATACACAAGGATCCAGCCAGGTTATTTTATATGATTCCATGCACGGTCCCCGAAGGGTGATACATGGATGTCCCATAAATGGGGAGTCTGGGGGTTACCCAACTGTGTAAGATTTAAGAGACTCTGTGATCATGAGGGTACATGTCACAAGTAATCAATTGAACTAAGAATCATAGTGATACGCCATGTAAGTGAAACGCACAGAACATGTAGTACCCGATGCACCCTAAGGATAACATCTCAAGAAAGGATCCATATAGTACCAATCCGTGTAACCGTCGTGACAGTACAAGTAAAGTAATCTACTGCAGGAATAATTCTAAGCAAGATATGAAATGATCAGAGAATGTACTCGCCTCGATAACCTGAACAGCTGATAAGTATGGGGGGGGTCCCACTGAAGCCACAGAGTCCTATTTAAAGCAACACAGGTTAAAAGGTGTTCAAGTTGTAATAAATGAATCTCTATAATCAATCTACATTATTCTAGGTTCTTCTAAGTCAAAACAACTCTAGGTCAACTCCGGTCAATAATCTAGTCAAAGTAGGTCAAGTGTTGACTTACAGTTGACTTTGGGTCAACTGGTCAACTCTGGTCAAACAGGGTCAATTCTAGTCTAATATAAAGTGTACTTCGTTATTTGTACGTCAAAACTTACGACACGCAAATCGAGATAAGGAGATTATCGATAAGGTTGATAATCTTATTATAGTGATCCACGTATCCAACTTGTCAATTTCAGCGATGTGAGATCACTGGAATTGGCTGATCTCAGTTTCGTTGTACTAATCCCGAAATACGAACATTATATGAATTAATTATTATTTAAATATAAAAAGGTTAAACTCAGAGAAATTATCAACAAACATTGTCGGACGATGAAATAAACATCGCCAACGTGTCCAGAATGGTCAAATTAGCTAGGATAGCCTACCCAACGGTCCAATTTGGACACAAGGGCAAAAAGGTAATTTCGGGTCAAAACGGTGTCCGTGTCGGAGCCGTTTTGTACCGAAAAATGTGCAAGAAATCAAGTCAATAAAATATAACAAATTATATGTCCACGAAACCAGAATGACGATACGAACCCAACGATATCTCTAGAATTGGATTCCGTTGACCCGATCTCATTTTGGCCCGTTGACCAGAACTTGGAATTCCGGTTTGCACGGAAATACGTGCCGAAGCCAAAGTTCTCAAAACTCAGCAAACTACCTGTCAACGAGTCCAGAATGATGATACAAACTCAACGGTATCTCCGAAATTGGATTCCGATGAGCCGATCTCAAAATGACCCGTTGATCCGGATATTGGTATCCGACTTGCACCGAAATACGTGCCAGATCCAATGTCCACCAAAACCTAGCAAATTATATGTCAACGAGTCCAGAATGATGATACGAACTCAACGGTATATCCGGAATTGGATTCCGATGAGCCGGCGTCAAAAAGTCCCGTTGATCCAGAAAGTGGGACCCGCTTTGCACCGAAATACGTGCCCGGGCCCACGTTCTCCAAATCTAACAAATTTTATATGAAAACATGCCAGAACGATGCCACAAGTCTAATGGTGGTCTCAGAAATGAAATCTGGAGTCCCGTGTTCAAAAATAGAATTTTACAAGTTGGAAATTACGAATTCGGACGACCAACTTTGGCGTCGAATTCAACCAATCAAACAAGCTCACAATAAAACGAAACTGGAGGGAGAGTAAGAGGGTTATACCAGCTTCGCACCAGAACTGGTAGCATGCCAAACGGAGCTACGATGGAGGAGATACAAGCTGACGAAGTTGGCCCCGCAAAACTGTCCAAATTTGATACAATTTAAACGGTCAACTTGGTGGCCGGTTTTGAGGTATCAAACGATAAAATTAACGGACGAAAATTGACAGGAATGAAGGTGGATATACCAAAATTGCGACAGAGCAAAGAAATCGCCGATCCAATGGTCAAATCTCTGGGAAAATGCGTGCGAAGTCTATGCGACGGAGCGTCAAAACGAACTCGATTCCGCGCGCGTCACGACGGGACGTCGTTCAAAACGCACAAATCGCCTCGACGGCGCGTCCCGGAGGACGGTAGCCGTCAGGGGAAGGTAGCGTAGGGTGCGCCCGGTATGGGGGGGTCATCCCTGCCGGCCACGGTGGCGGTGGCACCGACGGTGGCGCCTACACGTGCGCGCGGCTAACTTGGCTGCTGCTGTGCGCTGTGCGCTGCCTCGGCGCTGCATGGTCGGCCGGCGACGGCGTGGGCCACGCGGCCAAGGGGCGGCGACGCCCTGGCGAGGCCGGTGGGTGGCGATGGCTAGGTGGTCACGGTGGCCGGGGTGGAATGGT
The DNA here is from genome assembly GCA_029216955.1 of Iris pallida. Classification (NCBI taxonomy): domain Eukaryota; kingdom Viridiplantae; phylum Streptophyta; class Magnoliopsida; order Asparagales; family Iridaceae; genus Iris; species Iris pallida. Next base: position 13,002,552 of record JANAVB010000599.1, read on the forward strand.
TGGTGATGGCGACGGTTTGGAGTAATGGAGAGGAGGAGAGAAGAAGAAGGTGGAGATGTGGTGCGGTGGTGGTTGTGGCCGACGGCCAAGGGAGGAGGGTGGCCGGGGTCGGCCAGCCAATGAGGAGGCTTGGGGAGGTCGGGTTGGCCATGGTGGTGGTGGAGTTGAAGTTGATGGTGGTGGAGTGGTTGTATTGAAGAGGAGGAGGAAGGAAGATGGCTGCTGTGGCCGAGCTCGGCCAGGGTGGCCGACGGCGGGGCCATGCCAGAGTTGGGGGTCATGCCATGTGGGAGAGGGTGGTCGGGTCGAAGGAGCTGTGTGAAGAAAGAGTTGCTGGTGTTGTGTTTTTGTTGTTGTTGTGAGTGTTGTAGGAATAATAGGAAGAGAGAGAAAGAGAGATGATTGTTATAATGTGAGAGGGAGAGAGAGAGAAAGAGCTGTCCTAGAAATTAGGGCCGACACACATGCTGCTAAGGGGTTGGGGAAAAGTGAATGGTGATGATTTTAAAGAGGGAAATCAAAGGCTAGGATTAAATTAGGAGAAAATAGCCAATTCTATGGAAATTAAATAATTAGAAATTCCCAATAAATATAGAAAAATATGTCGGGGAGTACCTGATATTTTCAAGGGAAAAAAGGCTGAGGGTGGTGATGGAGGATAATATGGGGCTTGGACTGGGTTCGGTCAAACCGGGTTGGATGAAAATCGGACATGGCGAAATATTCGAATTAAAATAGGAGTTGATAATCATGGGCAAATAAGTAGCACATGGGGATTCCAATAAATGGGACACAAGTGGCGGACGGATAGTAGGCTCAATGTGGGCCATGTCCATAATTGGGGCGGACAGGTTTTGGTCGACAGGGGACCCACAAATTAAGTTGGAAGATGAATGTGACGCCGTGGAGTGAAATAAAATTGGGTCACGTGTCGGGAAAGTTGTGCAAATCAAATGGAGCACAAAATGACGTGTCTGAGTGGGACACGAAGGTCATGGGTGACGAGCGTCTCGAGTAGATCATCAATGAGGAGTTGGTTTCAAGAAACTGACTGGTCTTGCGCTCCCAAATTAAAAGTCACGGTAACGTGCTGAAAATGATCAAGGAAAAGAGTGGAAAAATCAATTAATAATCAAACGGTCTAAATCGACCAGAAGTTCGGTGAAGCAAAAAGAGCACAAGGGAACAAGTTTGGGTGGGACACCATATACCGTCATGAAGGTAATCGTGTCCACTCCAAAACTCGTGAAGAAGATTTCCAGAGTTGAACATCCCTGATACTCCAAATATCAATGGCACGGAAAAGTACACTTAGGAAAAATAACAGAATAAATTATTTATCAAAACCAATCAATCAGGAAATAAAATAAAATAAAAAAAATTAACCCGAAATTCAGGGTGCTCACATCCTACCCACCTTATAAAAATTTCGTCCTCGAAATTAAAATGTCCCTACTCCCTCTAGGTCAAACCCCCACAATGAAAGTCCCAGAACTTAAACAATCATACCATCAAATAAAAGAACGGCATACAGGGTCATGGCATACGGTGACAGTGAAGTCTCATCTAGGTTTACTAGTCATGCTAACCAACGGTCATAGGGTATCAAACACACAAGCAATCCAGGGTGCTAAAATAGAAAGATACAGAAACAACAACCATCAAAACTATTAGGTTGTCTACCCCCCATATAAAAACTGGTACTTATCATAAAAATAAAGAAAAGTAACTACCCATTATCTTTAAAGGGTTCAGAAAAAAAAGAAAAATCAAAATCAAAGTTAAGGAATGAAAGCCAATTTCATAAAAATTTCCAATCACAATACGTAATAAGAATATTTAGTCTCGATACGATCTAAGTTGATCAAATTGGAGGAAATCAAGATTTAGGCAATATGGAGGACAGGTTCAACAAAGTCTGAGATCGAGCATACAAGGATAGAGATTCAGGTCACAATCAAAATTAAGTACAAACCAAGATATAATTATGATAAGAAAAGATAATCGAAGTCGATTTGGTAGTGATTAAGGAAACTAGGATTCAATGATATTGAAAAACCCCTTTTGGGAAAATAAGGAAATTTTTTATAAGGAGTCAAGTTAATCATTTCTCTCTAATACCATCAAGTCTGTCATTTGCCAAATCATATATTATTTTTTTCTCTCGTCCCAATATGAAAATCAACCTTCATATGACTATCATCGAAATTTTATAACCTTTAGTCATCTAAACCTTTACCATGATCACCATAGACAAAATTTCTAACTCAAAAAATATTTTCCACGAAACATACCCGTCTTATTTAGGAGTCAACACTTATTCATTTAATCAAAATTTCAAATTTCTTCACCTCGTTTTAATTTAGATCCAAAACCTCTAAATCCAGTTTACGAAATCCTCGTACTTGTTTAAATCAAGTCTCGTATTTATTCAACCCTAATACCACCATGTCATACAAAATTTATTCTTACTTATAAATCAACCTTCATATTTCTTCAACGTTCACCTTCAATTATTATCCTTTTGAATTCTACACATTTTTTTTCATCCAAAAAATAATTCCTATAACTTAAAATCCTTGTGTTCTCTCTGTCTCTAGTCATTTCTTACAATACCTTATTCAATTTCGTATCATTATTGCATATAGTTAGAATCTCTTCCCTATTACCAAATCCTTAAATTTAACATCATAGCCTTAATGTGTAACGTCTCAAGAATTAATAACCAAAATTTATTCAAGTTCTCAAAACTAAATTGACCCCGACTATCATTATCAATTTTTTTGAACTACATCCGTGAATTACTCATAACCAAATTTTCTGCAATTGTTTCTAAATTGATAACATTTATCACTCGATTCCATTCTAAACCTTTACCACATCTTCCTTTCAAAATTTTCTTTTTTATAATTGAAATCCAACGTTCTGATTCCTACAAATCATTCTATGATAACCATTTACGTTATTTCTGCACTAGATTATTTACGTCACCTCCTCAACATTTCTCAGGTAAAGTGATATGAAGATTCAAGAGTTTTTCAAGGTATAGTTGACATAATTATATACGAGACAGAGAATTGATATAATCAAGACAGGTATATAAGACAAGGGATGATGGTAATAAAAATACTGGCAGGAAAAGAATGATAAAAGAATATGTTCTGCTTATCTATTTAAAAGAGGAACCCATTTCGAAATCAGAGCTATAATATCAAATCCAAAATAAGGCCTAGCAAAATTACTGATTTATTGTATTAAGAAGAAATAAATTTGTAAGAAGTTACACAAGGTTTATAAAAATAGCTAAAGCTACATCCTAAGTAAACAATGAGAAACAAAACAAAACAAAACAACAATAATTCTTTTTTTTAAATGACTGAAACAAAAGTAGCAAAAACATGTTCGAAAACATTTAAGGTACAATCTGATAATCATATGCGTCTATCCAAAATCATGGTACTCTAAATCCTCGTCATACTAGTAAGCAAGGCTACGATACTCACAGAGTCCTTGACTTATGCACATACCTCTAGAATTATGGTATTTAACATTTTCGTGATGCCGCTAGCTTGGCTGCAAAAACCTTAAATTCCCACATCCGAGAAATATATCCAAAGTCAGACAATATGTCTTCACCATGCTGGCTAATGTGACTATAGAAGACAAGATTTCCATAACTTAGATGACCTAGCCCATATAATTTCATCTTGCCAAAAATTAAATTAAATCAACAATGAATACCGAAAAGAAAAAAAATCAAATTTATCAACGAACATCAAAATTCAAAAATGAACAAAATCCTTCAAATCATATAACTATAAACTCGGATGCTACTGCTAACATCAAGATTCAAAATTCCACAATCTTTATCAAAATCAATAAATACAAACTCAAATTCGATAATAATCCATCAAAATCAAACTCAACAACAGAAAGTAAAGATAAATCAAATCAAGGAAAAAGAGAGTTTTCAAATCGAAATTAAAATAAGATTCTCAAGGGTCGTCCCAGGAATCTTTCAAGGGTTCCTAACTGTGATTGAGTACCTTCAAAATATATCCTAATCCTACTGCAGGCTGTAGTGGTACTCAAGTTCGAATACTACTACATAAACTCGACCTGCTTGGGCCACCACTAAAAACGTGTCACGACCCGCGCCCTAGAGTTAGGGCACGAGAACGTAACAACGCCCAGCCTATGCCGCAGTGTCGGCGGTAGAACGTTGTCCTAGGTCTCAATGCATCTAACAATATAAGACTAAACAGTTTATACTCCCCGAATGGGGGTGACATAGTAGATACAATCTCAATCACATCTAAGGTAGAGCATGATAAAGATAGATAAAACATGAAATCTAAAATAAATACAGGAGATAGAAGTCTAAGTGTCTAAGATACATAAACCCAGAAATACATCTCAAAACTCAAATACAGTAATCCACAAAGTAAATACAGCTCCAGACAAAATGAAATAACTATCTAAACAACCTCTACTGTGTCTCCTCTAGGCTAGCAGGCAATCCCCAAGCTATCTGTAAAATTTATCAACAGGTCCAGTCAGGACTGGAACGAGCACATTACATCTCAACAGTTCATAGCAGGTTAGAAAATATAATCATGCAGTAAAGTAAGATACAGGTACTGAAAGAAATGATGTATGTAAACAGAGAGAGAGCTGTAATAGAAATATCTACTATACATAGAGAACTAGCAGTGACTAGTGAGTCAGAGTACAACATGAACATGTAAATGGCCTGGGATGATTCAATGAAGATACTATGAAATGATTCAATGAAGATACTACTGGTGTATTATTCACATGTCTACTTCTACTCCCCCGTACCCCCAATCAATACACAAGGATCCAGCCAGGTTATTTTATATGATTCTATGCACGGCCCCCGAAGGGTGATACATGGATGTCCCATAAATGGGGAGTCTGGGGGTTACCCAACTGTGTAAGATTCAAGAGACTCTGTGATCATGAGGGTACATGTCACAAGTAATCAAGTGAACCAAGAAACATAGTGATACGCCATGTAAGTGAAACGCACAGAACACGTAGTACCCGATGCTCCCTAAGGATAACATCTCAAGAAAGGATCCATATAGTACAAATCCGTGTGACTGTCGCGACAGTACAAGTAAAGTAATCTACTGCAGGAATAATTCTAAGCAAGATATAAAATGATCAGAGAATGTACTCGCCTCGATAACCTGAACAGCTGATAAGTATGGGGGGGTCCCACTGAAGCCACAGAGTCCTATTTAAAGCAACACAGGTTACAAGGTGTTCAAGTTGTAATAAATGAATCTCTATAATCAATCTACATTATTCTAGGTTCTTCTAAGTCAAAACAACTCTAGGTCGACTCCGGTCAATAATCTAGTCAAACTAGGTCAAGTGTTGACTTACAGTTAACTTTGGGTCAACTGGTCAACTCTGGTCAAACAGGGTCAATTCTAGTCTAATATAAAGTGTACTTCGTTATTTGTACGTCGAAACTTACGACACGCAAATCGAGATAAGGAGATTATCGGTAAGGTTGATAATCTTATTATAGTGATCCACGTGTCCAACTTATCAATTTTAGCGATGTGAGATCACTGGAATCGGCTGATCTCAGTTTCGTTGTACTAATCCCGAAATACGAACATTATATGAATTAATTATTATTTAATTATAAAAAGGTTAAACTCAGAGAAATTATCAACAAACATTGTCGGACGATGAAATAAACATCGCTAACGTGTCCAGAATGGTTAAATTAGCTAGGATAGCCTACCCAACGGTCCAATTTGGACACAAGGGCAAAAAGGTAATTTTGGATCAAAATGGTGTCCGTGTCGGAGCCGTTTTGCACCAAAAAACGTGCAAGAAATCAAGTCAATAAAATATAACAAATTATCTGTCCACGAAACCAGAATGACGATACGAACCCAACGATATCTCTAGAATTGGATTCCGTTGACCCGATCTCATTTTGGCCCGTTGACCAGAACTTGGAATTCTGGTTTGCACGAAAATATGTGCCGGAGCCAAAGTTCTCAAAACTCAGCAAACTACCTGTCAACGAGTCCAGAATGATGATACGAACTCAACGGTATCTCCGAAATTGGATTCCGATGAGCCGATCTCAAAATGACCCATTGATCCGGATATTGGTATCCGACTTGCACCGAAATGCGTGTCGGATCCAATGTCCACCAAAACCTAGCAAATTATATGTCAACGAGTCCAGAATGACGATACAAACTCAACGGTATACCCGAAATTAGATTTCGATGAGCCGGCGTCAAAAAGTCCCGTTGACCCAAAAAGTGGGACCCGCTTTGCACCGAAATACGTGCACGGGCCCACGTTCTCCAAATCTAACAATTTTTTATATGAAAATATGCCAGAACGACACCACAAGTCTAATGGTGGTGCCAGAAATGAAATCTGGAGTCCCGTGTTCAAAAATGGAATTTTACAAGTTAGAAATTACGAATTCGGACGACCAACTTTGGCGTCAAATTCAACCAATCAAACAAGCTCACAATGAAACGAAACTGGAGGGAGAGTAAGAGGGTTATACCAGCTTCGCACCGGAACTAGTAGCATGCCAAACGGAGCTGCGGTGGAGGAGATACAAGCTGACGAAGTTGGCCCCGCGAAACTGTCCAAATTTAATACAATTTAAACGGTCAACTTGGTGGCCGATTTTGAGGTATCAAACGATAAAATTAACGGACGAAAATTGACAGGGATGAAGGTGGATATACCGAGATTGCGATGGAGTAAAGAAATCGTCGATCCAACGGTCGGATCTCCGAAAAAATATGTGCGAAGTCGCTGCGACGGAGCGTCAAAACGAACTCGATCCCGCGCGCGTCACGACGGGACGTCGTTCAAAACGCACAAATCGCCTCGACGGCGCGTCCCGGAGGACGGTGGCCGTCAGGGGAAGGCAGCGTAGGGTGCGCCCGGTATGGGGGGGTCGTCCCTGCCAGCCACGGCGGCGGTGGCGCCGGCGGTGGCGCCTACACGCGCGCACGGCCAACTTGGCTGCTGCTGTGCGCTGTGCGCTGTGCGCTGCCGCGGTGCTGTATGGTCGGCCGGCGACGGCATGGGCCGTGCGGCCAAGGGGCGGCGATGCCCTGGTGAGGCCGGTGGGTGGCGGTGGCTAGGTGGTCACGGTTGCCGGGGTGGAATGGTTGGTGATGGCGGCGGTTTGGAGTAATGGAGAGGAGGAGAGGAGAAGAAGGTAGAGATGTGGTGCGGTGGTGGTTGTGGCCGACGGCCAAGGGAGGAGGGTGGCTGGGGTCGGCCAGCCAAGGAGGAGGCTGGGGGAGGTCGGATAGTAGGCTCAATGTGGGAGAGGGTGGTCGGGTCGAGGGTGCTGTGTGAGGAAAGAGTTGTATTGAAGAGGAGGAGGAAGGAAGATGGCTGCTGTGGCCGAGCTCGGCCAGGGTGGCCGTCGGCGGGGCCACGCCGGAGTTGGGGGTCAGGCCATGTGGGAGAGGGTGGTCGGGTCGAGGGAGCTGTGTGAGGAAAGAGTTGCTGGTGTTGTGTTTTTGTTGTTGTTGTGAGTGTTGTAGGAATAATAGGAAGAGAGAGAAAGAGAGATGATTGTTATAATGTGAGAGGGAGAGAGAGAGAAAGAGCTCTCCTAGAAATTAGGGCCGGCACACATGCTGCTAAGGGGTTGGGGAAAAGTGAATGGTGATGATTTTAAAGAGGGAAATCAAAGGCTAGGATTAAATTAGGAGAAAATGGCCAATTCTATGGGAATTAAATAATTAGAAATTCCCAATAAATATAGAAAAATATGTAGGGAGTACCTGATATTTTTCAAGGGAAAAGAGGCTGAGGGTGGTGATGGAGGATAATATGGGGCTTGGACTGGGTTCGGTCAAACCGGGTTGGATGAAAATCGGACATGGCGAAATATTCGAATTAAAATAGGAGTTGATAATCATGGGCAAATAAGTAGCACATGGGGATTTCAATAAGTGGGACACAAGTGGCGGACGGATAGTAGGCTCAATGTGGGCCATGTCCATAATTGGGGCGGACAGGTTTTGGTCGACAGGGGACCCACAAATCAAGTTGGAAGATGAATGTGACACCGTGGAGTGAAATAAAATCGGGTCACGTGTCGGAAAAGTTGTGCGAATCAAATGGAGCACAAAATGACGTATCTGAGTGGGACACGAAGGTCATGGGTGACGAGCGTCTCGAGTAGATCATAATAAGGAGTTGGTTTCAAGAAACTGATTGGTCTTGCGCTCCCAAATTAAAAGTCACGGTAACGTGCTGAAAATGATCAAGGAAAAGAGTGGGAAAATCAATTAATAATCAAACGGTCTAAATCGACCAGAAGTTCGGCGAAGCAAAAAGAGCACAAGGGAACAAGTTTGGGTGGGACACCATATACCGTCATGAAAGTAATCGTGTCCACTCCAAAACTCGTGAAGAAGATTTCCAGAGTTGAACATCCCTGATACTCCAAATATCAATGGCACGGAAAAGTATACTTAGGAAAAATAACAGAATAAATTATTTATCAAAACCAATCAATCAGGAAATAAAATAAAATGAAAAAAAATTTACCCAAAATTTAGGGTGCTCACAACGACTCATCAGTAGAAGGAAGAGGAGACAGTGGAAACGATACAGTTGGTGTGGATGACGACGCACGACCTGGATGTGTCTGCTCTATGACTAGCAGTCTAGAGTTGGTAGAATCCATAACAGCCGCCAGCCTCGAAACCTGATTGTCTATGGCCACCTGCGACCCCTGCAACACCTGAACGGCAAGATCTGCCCTCTCCTACACCACCTGAACGGCATGATCCGTCCTCTCGCCCGTCTCCCTAATGGTGCGTTTGAGCATATCAAATCGTGCGTGAGCGTCGCATCGTCCGTCTGCGGCTGAGACTGGGGCTTCTTCGCAATCCTCCACAACAGCTCATCTTGCAGCTCAGTAAGCTGGTGACGGAGTTCCTCCACTCAGACCGACTCCTGTGTGTCATGACCCGTACCCGCTAAAAGGGTACGTGACGCGACAACGCCCAGCCCTCACCAAAAAAATGGCGTGGAACGCTGTAGATTTTCTAGTCTTTCAACAGTTTATATATATAACAAAACCTGTCGAGAATATGGTCACCTCCGAACGGAGGACAAGCAATGAATATATATGAGTGCTCAATCACAACTCTAAGATGATAAAGTAAAGACTGAAAGATAAAGACAACAAGACGATAAAATATAAACTGTCAAGTCCAAACACAAATAATATACAAGTCCAGTCTCTAATACAGTCCAAATGTAATACAGTCTCAAAAGTAACTGGAGACAAAGTCCAGTACAAAAGACCTACTCTAACTAAGCAATAGGTAAAGTCTCGTCAGGCGGAGCTAAGCCCTGCGGAACCAAGTCTAAGCCCACTACGTCATCCGGACCGTAGTAGGTACTTCAATCTCCCTCATCTGCATCTATAATATTTTGTCAACATATCCAGTCAGGATGGAACGAGTACATATATCTCTTAACAGATCTCAAGATAGAATAAAAACTATAAGACTGTAAATAGAGCATATACAATAAAATTATGGAGTGTACATGTATATATCATGGCATGGTAAGCTGTAGAGCTAGAGCTAGAACAAGAAAATAGAACGGGATCATGGTATGTACACAAGTCAAGGTAAGCCATATGTCTAATGCTTGTGAGTAGAAGTTTCAGCTTGTGATCGGCTTGGGTACCTGTCAAGGACTGGCCTGGCAAGTCATATGTGCGGTATATGACTCACACTGTTCGGGAATGCGGGATGGATCTGATCATAGGCATACGCTACTACTCCCCCTACCCCAACTGGTATAATGGATCCAACAGGACACGTCATTGCACGGGATTCTAATGAGAAGGTCGCGAACCTTCTCTAGAATTAGTGACCATATATTGAACAAGAGCTACAAGGGAGCTTGCACAATACATCCCAACCTAAGAAGGAGAAACATCTCTCGCCGGGATCCAGGAATACCAATCCGTGAGAACCATGTGTCGGGAATAAGCATATCTACACTAAGTACATGAATCATAACAGTTATCATAAATTAGGAATAAGTATCAGAGAATGTACTCGCCTGTAAGATGATAAAATATGTCAACCGGATCCACTGTAGTGTCTCGAGGACCTATAGAGAACAAGACGTATCAATACTAAGGTTAGGAAGTAAAGTTAAAATAAATTAAATCCTATTAAGTCATTCTAGGTCAAGACATGTCTAGTTGGGTCAATCTTGGTCATAGAAGAGCATTGGAAATCAATCCAAATCATACTAGGTCGAAAATTGATATACCGTTAACTTTTGGTCAACGGGTCAACTCTGGTCAACTCTAGGTCAACCCTAGGTCAACTCTAGGTCACTGGTGACTAATAGTTGACTTTTGGTCAACCGTCCAAGTTTAATGGAATTTGGGACTAAATTGGGTAAAGTGTTAACCCATAGTTGACTTTTGGTCTAAAAAGTCAACCGTGGTCAACCGGGGTCAAGACTAGGTCTAGGCGACTATTTCTAATCATTACCAACCTCTACAACCTATATCCAAGTCCATCTTGGACTTGGAAACTCAAATCTTGGCCGTAGGCCAATATCCTATTTTACCCTTAAAAAGGGTAAAATTCTAACTTAGGCAATTATCAAGTTAGCCTACCTACGCTTGGTATTTTGACCCGTGCTCCCTAGGGTTGTATGATAATAGCCTATAGGTTCATTACCTACCAAAATACCTAGGTAGAGTGGACGTCTAGTCCATCTTACGGCCCATTGGCGATATCTTGAATATTTAAAGATACGAAATGGTACGGCCCGATACCGGCGCCCTACAACTCCGATTTCCACTCGGGAACCTACCCGCAAAGTCTAATTCACGTATTCTAGGTCTCCCCCAAGTTTTATCGCGTTCCGATACTCGGAGCTCGATTTCGCCCTCTAACTCGATCTCCCCCTAATACTATTTCCTATTCTAATTTTTCTTCTTCTAATTTCTTCTTTACTTCTTCTAATTTCTTCCTATTCCTCTAATCCTTCTTCTTCTAACTTCTTATTTACTTCTTCTAATTTCTTCTTATTCCTCTAATCCTTCTTCCTTCTCATTCCTTTCCTACTTCCTAATTCTAATTGCTTCTCTTTTCTATTTCTTCTCCTTCTTACCTCCTAGTTTTCTTTTCTTCTTCTAATCTCTTCTTCTTTTCCCATTCTCTCATTCTTCTTACTCTACTCATCATTCTTCTTATTCTCCTCTATGTATCTATATATATATATATGTATATATATGTATATATATATATATATATATATATATATATATATATATATATATATATATATATATATATATATCCATTGGGGTGTTTAAGGGGTAAAGGGGGGCTGAATAGGGGGGGGGGGAGCTGCTCACTGCTGCGCATTGCTGCTGCTGCTGCAGCTTGCTGCTGCCACTGCTGCAGCTTGCTGCTGCCACTGCTGCAGCTTGCTGCTACTGCTGCAGCTGCTTTCTCTTCTTCTTCTTCATCTTATTCTCTTCTACTCCCTATATATATATATATATATATATATATATATATATATATATATATATATATATATATATAAATATATATATATATATATATTTTTTTTTATATATATAAATATATATATATATATATATATATATATATATATATATATATATATATATATATATATTTATATATATATATATATATATATATATACACACTAACATCTCTACATATCTATAAATACATAAACCTATATCTATATGTATATATATATATAAATACACACACACACACACACACACATATATATTCGTATATATATACACAAACATATATCTATATATATATATACATAGGCACATACACATATCTATATATATATCTAAATACAAACACAAACACACACCACACACACACACACACACACACACACACACACACACACTCTCACTCATACACCCATCCTCATGACACACAAACTCACCACCACTCATTCATACACCACCACCACCACCATTCTCTCACTCTACACACAAATACATATATATAATTATACACATATATATATATATATATATATATATATATATATATATATATATATATATATATATATATATATATATATATATATATCACTCTTAATTAGGAAAACCCAAATTAAATCTCTAACCTAGATTTTAGGAATCCTACAAATTCTAGGGCAAAGTGTAGAGAATTCACTTCTCAACATTTATTGTGAAAGCAATAAATGAAAAAGAGTAATAAATAGGGAATAAATTACATACCTAGAATAGGTTCTTGGAGGAAAGAAAGCTTTGGGGAGAAGAAAGAAATGGAAGAGAGAGAGAGAGAGAGAGAGAGAGAGAGAGAGAGAGAGAGAGAGAGAGTTTACTTGTGAAGAAGAAAGGGGGGGGGTTGCCTCTTGGCCGGCCATGTAGGGGTTATTGGGTTTGGGTAAGATCCAATAACCCCCCAAACCCAATAGACTTAGGTTTGGTTCAAATTGAATTCGGTTTGGTTCGGTTTGTTTCGGTTTAAATCTAAATACTAATTAAGCCTCTAAAATGACTAATTAAGCCGTAGAAATAGGGTTTATGGTTTTTAGCCTAATTAGGATGGCATGTGGGCCAAGCCCAGCTAGTATGTGGGTCCCACTAGTGTCCAGGCTATCCGGGTCTCCAACTTAAGTCCAAATTGGATAAAATTCAAACCAACTCAAATAAATCCCTAAAAATCATATAAAATCAAAATAAAATTCCTAAAAATTATTAAACTTGAAAATGACGAAAATATCCCTAATTTGAAAATTGGGGGTGATAAATCTATCCTCCTTAAAAAAATTTTGTCCTCGAAATTGAATGAGAACTAACACAACAATCATGAACAGAACAAGGAAGTAAAAAGATAGAATTTTACCTCAAGGCTCGAAGAGATATGGGAATCGCTCCCGTATTTCGTCCTCCCTCTCCCAGGTGGACTCACCTGGAGAGTGGTGTCTCCATACAACGCGAACCAAGGGAATGACCTGGTTCCGGAGCACCTTCTCTCTTCGGTCCAAGATCTCAATCGGCTTCTCTGGATAGCTGTGTGTCGGTCCCACCTCGATCTCGAAGTGGTCTAAGACGTGACTCGGATCTGCCACGTACCATCTCAGCTGCGACACGTAGAATACACTGTGCACTCCCTCTAGCGCGGGCGGTAACTCCAGTCGGTAAGCCACTGCACCGACCCTGTCCAAGAGACGGATTGGTCCGATGTATCGTGGACTAAGCTTCCTGCCGCCACCAAAATGAATCGTGCCACGCGTCGGAGAAATCCGCAGAAAGACAAGATCATCAACCTAGAACAAAACACAAGACTTAGAGATTGATCTAAAACAATCACAATCAGACTCAAATACTAGAAAAATCTAAATTATACCTCAAACTCTAACAGCCTCCGGTAGCTATCGGCCCAATGCCGCTGCCTATCCTGCGCCACCCGAAGTCTATCCCTGATAACCCTGACCTTCTCCGCAGCATCTACTACCATCTCAGGTCCAAGCAAAACCCTCTCCCTGATATCATCCCACGAAAAGGGAGTACGGCACCTCTGTCCGTATAGAGCCTTGAAAGGTGACGTCTCTATACTGGCTTGGTAGCTGTTGTTGTAAGCAAACTCTACCAAGTGAAGGTGGTCCTCCCAAGATCCCCCGAAGTCTAAGACACAGGTACGCAGCATATCCTCGAGGGTCTGAATCGTCCTCTCCGACTGTCCGTCTGTCTGGGGATGGTATGCGGTGCAGAACTTGAGCGATGTGCCCAAGCTAAGCTGCAAACTCCTCCAGAAGTGAGAAGTAAATCGGCTGTCCCGATCCGAGACTATACTCACTGGAACCTCGTACAATCGGACTATCTGCCGCACGTACATCTCGGCCAACCTCTCCGTCGACAAACCCACCTTGAAAGGCAAAAAGTGGGCCGATTTGGTCAATCGATCAACAATGACCCAAATCGCATCCTTCCCTCCTGGAGAGCGCGGAAGCCCAGATACAAAGTCCATAGTGATATGCTCCCACTTCCACTCAGGAATGGGTAGTGGCTGGAGCAATCTACCGGGTCTCTGCCTCCCGGCCTTCACCTGCTGGCACACTAAGCATCTAGAAACGAACTGAGCCACCTCTCGTTTCATGCCATACCACCAAACATGCCGTCTCAAGTCTCTATACATCTTGTTGGCTCTGGGATGCATAGAGTACTGAGAACGGTGCGCCTCCTGAAGAACCTACTCCCGAAGTCTTCCGCTCGGCACGCACAATCTGGTACCATGCCTCAACGACCCATCCCCCGCTATAGAGAACTCATCCAACAGTCCTGTCTTGACCTGCTCCCTGATGACTCTCAGAGCCTCATCCTCAAACTGAGCTACCCTTACTCTGTCCATCAGCTCCGACTGCACCTGGAGACCCCACATCTATGCCTTGAACCCAGGAACTATCACCTCTATACCCAAGCTCTCCAGATCTGTCAGAAGGTGACGATCCATCGTCAAACACATGGCCACGGGATACCTGCTCAAAGCATCCGCGACCACGTTGGCCTTTCCCGGATGGTACTGTAAGGATATATCAAAATCCTTCATCAGCTCTAACCATCGCCTCTGTCTCATATTCAGCTCCTTCTGGGTAAACACGTACTTCAAGCTCTTGTGATCTGTATAGATCTCAACTCGCTCTCCGTACAGATAGTATTTCCACAGTTTCAAAGCAAAGATGACCGCTGCCAGCTCCAGATCGTGGGTAGGGTAATTTCTCTCATGAGAACGTAACTGCCTAGATGCATAGGCAATCACTTTCCCGTGCTGCTGAAGCATACAACCCAAACCCTATCCTGAAGCATCACTGTAGATCGTATAACCACCAGATCCAGATGGTAGCGTCAAAATAGGAGCTGTAGTCAACCTCGCCTTCAGCTCCTCGAAGGCGGCCTGGCACTCATCGGACCAAACAAACTCCTCGTCCTTCCTGGTAAGGCGGGTCATCGGCTGGGCAATCCTGGAAAAGTCCTGCACGAACCTCCGGTAGTAACCTGCCAGACCCTGAAAACTCCGAACCTCTGCTACTGAGCTCGGCGTAGACCAGGACTCCACCGTAGAAATCTTCTTCGGATCTACTGAAATCCCCTCGCCAGAGACAACAAGGCCTAGAAACTCCATGCGATCCAAGAAGAACTCGTACTTGGAGAGCTTTCCATACAGCTGCTCCCTCCTGAGAGTGTCCAACACAATCCTCAGGTGCTCCTCGTGCTCCTCTGGTGTCTTCGAATAGATGAGAATGGCATCAATGAACACCACCACGAACTTGTCAAGGTACTGATGAAATACCTTATTCATCAAGTTCATGAATACCGCCGGGGCGTTGGTCAACCCAAACGGCATGACGGTATACTCATACTTGCCATAGCGGGTCCGAAAGGCAGTCTTCGGAATGTTATCCCGCTTCACCTTCAGCTGATGGTACCCAGTACGCAAGTCGATCTTCGAGAACACCCTCGCGCCGCTCAACTGGTCGAACAAGTCATCAATCCTTGGCAAAGGATACTTGTTCTTGATGGTAAGGTTGTTGAGCGCCCTGTAATTAATATACAGACGTATCGTACCATCCTTCTTGGGGACAAAAAGAACTGGCGTACCCCAAGGTGAAGAACTAGATCGAATAAAGCCCTTGTCCTCCAGCTCATCGACCTGTTTTTTCAGCTCCGCTAACTCACTGTTGTTGATTCTATAGACGTGATGGGAGATAGGCTCAGTGCCTGACAGTAGATCTATAGAAAACTCAACATCACGATCAGGCGGCATCTCGGGCAGCTCCTCGGGAAAGACATCCAAGAACTCAGCAATGAGTGGATGTGGCAACACCGGCCCCGCCAACAATGCTCCGCAGAATCCATCTTCCTGCTCTGCTGTACCCCTGGTGAACTCATACTCCGGCTCTCCTGGCGGCCTAAACAGAATCCTTTCCCCTCTGTAGTCAATGCTAGCATGGTGCATGCTCAACCAGTCCATACCGAGTACCACATCGTAACTTGGAAGTGGCATTACGAGCAAACACGCACTCAGCTCTTGGCCTCTCAAAGAAACTCTCCGCCCCTTACAAACATTATTAACTAGGATGATGCCATTCCTAGTCATAATCTTGCAAGTCCTACCAAGATGTTCAGCAATAATATTGTGTCTAAGAGCAAAAGAAACAGACACAAAACTGTACGTAGCACCAGAATCAAATAAGGCCAAAGCTGGAAAAGAATCGAGCATAATAGAACCTGCGACAACATCCGCAATAGGCTCCATCTCCTCGGCTGCAAGAGCAAAGGCTCTACCCTGACCGCCCCTCTGCTGGCGGTGCTGAACAAACTGCTGGTGCTACGTCGGAAGTGGACCTCGCTGCTGAACTACCGGCACACTAGATGGTGCCCTCTGAATGGGTACCCTCTGAGCTGCTCCAGTAACACGGGGGTTCTTGGGACACTCCCGCATCTGATGCCTAGCGGTGCCGCAAAAGAGACACAGCCCTAGCCTCCTCCTGCAGAACTCAAAGAGGTGACCGAGCTTCTTGCAGAAGTGGCACGGTGGATCATCCTGCCCCGAACGCTGCTGACCCCTCTGGACAGATGCTCTGGCCTGCCCCTGCTGCTGGTGATGCTGGAACGACTGATGCTGAAGCTGAGGGCGCTTAGCAGCCCCTGCGCTGCTACTGGCCCCCGAAAATAAATCACGATCCTACTTTGGCTTCAAGCCCCACTCCCTCTCCACCTTCCGAGCCTCCGCATAAACCTCTGCATATGTCGCATAGAAGGAAGGGATCAGGATCTTGATATCCCATGTCAATCCCTCTCGGAAGTGCTCTGCTCGGATCACCGGGTCGCTCACCATGTACTCGGCGTATCGGCTCAGCCGGCCGAACTCCGTCGCATACTCCTCCACAGTCATCCCGCCGTGTTGCAGGTTCTGGAACTGTCACACTAGGCCGATCTTGTCTGTGGAGGAAAAAAACTTCTCTCTGAACAGGTCCCGAAATACAGCCCAAGTGTGGCCCTCTCATGCAAGAGCCGGCTCGTTCCGGAACCATCTCTGGGCAACATCTAACAACTGTAAGCCAACCGCCTCGACCTTCAGGTCGTCTGCCAGGCTGGAGGCCCTCATCTGGTGCTCGATATCCTCGAGCCAGTCATCATCATAAATAATGCCCTCGGTCCCCTTGAAATCTCTCGGACCCAGCTTCTTGAAAGCCTGGATATCCCCGATCTTCTGCTGCTGCTGCTGCACCTCCCTCTGTGGAGCCCCACGCTCCACTGCCACCATAGCCAACCTGTGTGCATCCTCCATGCCCTGGCGTATGGCCTCTGTCTGCCTCAACTGAGCCTCGTACTGGGCCCGCTGGGACTCCAGCACCTGGTAAAGGAACGCGAGCATCTGCCCCATGTCTGTGGACAGAGAAGGCAACTGGGGAATAGCTC
The DNA here is from genome assembly GCA_029216955.1 of Iris pallida. Classification (NCBI taxonomy): domain Eukaryota; kingdom Viridiplantae; phylum Streptophyta; class Magnoliopsida; order Asparagales; family Iridaceae; genus Iris; species Iris pallida. Next base: position 13,020,103 of record JANAVB010000599.1, read on the forward strand.
CCACCATCACTGGAGGAGTCCCCTGCTAAGGAGGAAGAACGCCCCCGACAACTCCTGCCGTAGCCCCCCGGCACTGCGGGAAGAGCACCCGTAATGGCCCTAGGGACGGTCATCGAGAGCGCTGGAGGAGTACCCCCGAGGGCCCTAACAGAAGTCCCATCTGCAGGAGAAGTGACCGGAGCCTGTCCGCCAGAGGTAGCGGACCTCTCCGTCTCCCCGTGCTCCTCACCGGGAGAATGTGTTATAACCATCCTGGAGACAGATTGAAAAGAAGATATCAATATGGCACATGAAAGATTATATCAAAGGAGGACAGCTAGAATGCAGTAAATCAATATCAAAGACGGTAAGCAAGATAAGCAAGGAAAGATCCTACTGTGATTGATTACTATTAGCCTACTACCTCCTATGTGTAACACAGGCTCGTAGTCAACACTCTAAGATGAGTGCCGCTATGACATCGCACTAATCGCGACTTCAGGACCTGCGTGGGCCACCACTAAAACGTGTCATGACCCACACCCGCTAAAAGGGCACGTGATACGACAACGCCCAGCCCTCACCGAAAAAATAGCGTGGAACGCTGTTGATTTTCTAGTCTGACAACAGTTTATATATATAACAAAACCTGTCGAGAATATGGTCAACTCCGAACGGAGGACAAGCAATGAATATATATATATGAGTGCTCAATCACAACTCTAAGATGATAAAGTAAAGACTGAAAGATAAAGACAACAAGACGATAAAATATAACCTGTCAAGTCCAAACACAAATAATATACAAGTCCAGTCTCTAATACAGTCCAAATGTAATACAGTCTCAAAAGTAACTGGAGACAAAGTCCAGTACAAAAGACCTACTCTAACTAAGCAATAGGTAAAGTCTCGTCAGACGGAGCTAAGCCCTGCGGGACCAAGTCTAAGCCCACTACGTCATCCGGACCGTAGTAGGTACTACAATCTCCCTTATCTGCATCTGTAATATTTTGTCAACATATCCAGTCAGGATGGAACGAGTACATATATCTCATAACAGATATCAAGATAGAATAAAAGCTATAAGTCTGTAAATAGAGCATATATAATGAAATCATGGAGTGTACATGTATGTATCATGACATAGTAAGCTGTAGAGCTAGAGCTAGAAAAAGAAAATAGAACGAGATCATGGTATGTACACAAGTCAAGGTAAGCCATATGTCCAATATGTGTGAGTAGTAGTTTCAGCTTGTGATCGGCTTGGATACCTGTCAAGAACTGGCCTGGCAAGTCATATGTGCGGTATATGACTCACACTGTTCGGAAATGCGGGATGGATCTGATCACAGGCATACGCTACTACTCCCCCTATTCTAACTGGTAGAATGGATCCAAATAGGACACATCACTACACAGGATTCTAATAAGAAGGTCGCGAACCTTCTCTAGAATCAGTGACCATATATTGAGCAAGAGCTACAAGGGAGCTTGCACAATACATCCCAACCTAAGAAGGAGAAACATCTCTCGTCAGGATCCAG
>JANAVB010000599.1:13026625-13131625 GCA_029216955.1 Iris pallida
AGAAATAAATCCGGTCAAAAGTTATATCATATATATCTACCCTCTACGCTGAGGCAGATAGAACTCCTTCAGCCACCACGCATAAGTAGGATCCATGCCAGCAATATCAATATCCAGAGGAGATGGATGACTGAAACTCGCGGTGCAACTACCTTCTGGTGCCAGTTTCTCCTTCACAGCAATCTCGACTTTAGGAATCACTTCCTTATTAATAGTAGGAGGAACCACTTCTTCCTTAAGCTTGATCACTGCAGCAGGTACCACAACCTCCTCAGCAGCAAGAGGTACCACAACCTCTCCCAAGCGACGTGCTCTGGTCATGGGTGCCATCTGCTAAGATTGATGAAAACATAGAGATTAATTTAGGGTTAAACAAAATGATAATACGTTTCACAAGTCTAAATAATTATTGCATGGAAATTAATTAGTGGTTAAAGATATTTTATATTTTATTTTATTTTCAATCATCTTTTGAAAATTCATCTTCTTCGTTCTCCGTATCCTCATCTTCCTCTTCCTCCTTATTTTCGCTTTAATCTACTTTATTTTCCTCTTCGGATACTTCACCTCTTCTGCACAATTATACTTGTAATGTGGAACTTCCGTTGTGCCCAAGTCAACTGTATTTGTTATGGTGGATAGCTCGTCCTCCTAATAAGCTATTTCGTCAATATCATAGGTATTTTTGGCTTTAGTCTTGTATACTGCCCAGCAGTCCAACCTAGTTGTTCCTCGTCTAGGATAAGTAGTAAAGTAAACGAGTTGAGCTTGACTTGCTAGGACAAATGGTTCGTATCCATGATATCAACGCCGGTAGTTAATATCCACAAGACCATGCTTGTTAATTTTCCAACCTTGATCTTGGATAGGATCGAACCAATCACACTTGAATAACACGATCTTGGTCGGATCTATGTCGTAGTTATATGTCAACTCCACAGTATTCCTAAGACGCCATAGAAATCATTGCCCAGATCGACATCTTTGTAGTTTGTAGATCTTATACACAAATAACTATTTTTGGTCGAATCAAGATCCGAATTCTCTTTGATCGGAGCATTTATTGACTTGAACCTAAAGCTATTCACACAATAGCTTGGCCATATTTTGACAGAATAAATTGGCCCCTTGGCTAGAGTTCTAATAGACTCATTTTCTAGTGTTGCATCCGGACGATCGACCTAAATACCATAAGATAGGAAATTAAATTCAGCGTTCCTTTAATTACTATATAAAGTGCATATACAAAACTAATTACTGTTCTTACATATGCACTCAACCATGAAGGAAAATGACGTCTCATTTACTGTTCTAATTCTTCATCCGTAATGTACTGTCTACTCGACCTCACCTCATCATTAAATGTGCTGAAAATAACAACGCATCGGCCAATTAGTGTAATAGTAATATTGGTACTATTACTTGCATAGATGACGTAAATATGGATGTATTAGTTACTTAACCCTCGAGCTTCTCCACTTCATCTTCGTCGTAGTTGTGTAATATATATAACTGAGTAGCCCTTAGTTCCTCGTCATTCAGATATCTTTTTTTCATTTTCCCTAAAGGCTTTCCGAAAGCATTGAATACTTTCAATACTGCATCATTAGATTCAAGATATTCATCGTCGTTTCTCGGAGCTCTTATTCTATTAGTAACAACATGTGGCTTGAAATACATCAAATAAAAGTTTGTAATCTCCTCGAGAACATAGGCTTCACAAATAGAACCCTCGACTCGAGCCTTGTTTTCACCTTTCTCTTTAGGTGGTTCAAATGTCGCTCAAACGGGTACATCCACTAATAACCGAGGGCCCACCAACACGTGCCTCATAGGAAAGATGAATTGGCAAATGCTCCATGGAGTCGAAGAACCCAGGAGGGAATACCTCCTTAAGCTTACACAGTGTTACCGTAATATCATTCTCTTGCTTTTCTTGACGATCGACAAGCAACTTAGTAGAACAAAGATTTCTGAAGAATATGCTTAACTCTGTCAACGGATCTAAAATGACCAATGGTAATATTTTCCAAAATACGATCGGAATTAACCTCTCCATAAATACATGACATTCATGGCTCTTTATACCCGTCAGTTTGTTCTCCTTCGGGTCGACGCATCTTCTTAAATTCGACACGTACCCGTCAGAAAATTTTAGGTCCTGAATCCACATACACAGTCTCCCTTTATCCTTCCTGTCTAAAGAGAAAATTACCTTAGGCTTCTTATACTTCCCATTGCCTTCCTTTATAAAATGCAACGCAGGATGTCTGTATATATCTTCCAAGTCCAACCTGGCCTTGGGATTGTATTTCGTCTTTTCCTTTACGTCCATCACAGTATTAATTATGTATTCAAACACATTCTTCTCGATATGCATGACATCAAGGTTATGTCTGATCAAATTGGTGCTCCAATATGGCAGGTCCTAGAATATACTTCTTTTCGTCCAATTATGAGTGCGACCAAATTCATCACACATGTATCCCTTTGTAGGCTCTTCGATAACACTTAAAAAATACTTCCCATATTGTGTATCTGGTCCACGTTGGCGATGGATTAGCCTTCTCTACAACGTCGACACGAAAAATATTCCTGTTACTCCGGAACGGATGGTTCTTCGGCAGGAACTGTCGATGACAATCAAAGAAGCATAATTTTTCTCTATGTTTCAAACGAAAATCTTTTGTGCGGTCCATGCAATACAGACATGAGAGACGGCCATGAGTGCTCCATCCAGATAGCATTCTATAGGCCAAAAAATCATTGATGGTCCACATCAGTATGGCCCTCATCTGAAAGTTCTACTTTTTGAAAATATCATACGTGTTGGGGCCTACTTCCTACAGTTGTTTCAATTCATCTTTCAATTGCTATAAGTACACATCGATATTCCTTTTTGGATTCTTCGGACCCGGAATGATAACGGTTAGGAACATGTAAGGAGTCTTCATACACATCTACGACGGTAGGTTGTACGGAGTGACAATCACTGGTCAACACGAATATTAGGAACCCGAAAGTTCGAATGGGATAAAACCGTCATAGGATAGCCCCAATCTTATAATACGCAGAACATAAACAAAATCTGGATACTCTCGATCAAAGGAATTCTATGCTTTTCCATCAGATGAATGATCCAAAACTCCATCGATCTGTTCCCGCTTGTGCCAACTCATGTTTTTGGTAGTCTCCTTCACCATAAACAACCTTTGCAATCGCGACGTCAAAGTCAAGTAGTGCATCGAATCGGTCGGCTTCCTTGCATCGGAAGTCCTTCTTGAACTTGTTGCCTTATACCGATCAGCACCACAAAATCTGTACACATCTTCATCCTTGTCGTCTTTGTAGTACAATATGCACCCATTATGACATACATCGATTTTCTTAAGACATGCTTAAATCTGTAGGTAACTTTGCACCCTCCGGTAAGATCTCTATAATCAACTCGATGATTCGGTTATAGCATTCTTGAGACATGCTTAAATCAGACTTGATGCTTAGCAGTCTTGTAACCACGTCCAATGGTGAACGATCCTCATATCCAGGATACAAAGGAGTCCTTGCATTCTCTAGCAACTCCATGAACTTTGCAGTATCGGCATTCGGTGCCTCCTCAGCCGCATCATGATTGTCTGGATCGAAACTAGGCCTCGCAGCATCAAAAACCATGTTTATCCACCCTTTGTCGTAACCAGCTTAGTCATGGGCATCCATATACAGCAAATTAGGCTCCAGCTCCGATGCTAAAGTCACAAGGTCTCCGTGTGAGGTCCATTGATAGTAATTCGGCATGAAACCTCTCGAGTATAAATGATATGTCATGTTCACTTTTGGATGATATTTTATGCTACGACATCTCACACATGGATACTTAATTTTTGTACAGTCCATATACTGAGGGAACGCCTTGGCGAACTGCAGAAACTGCTCTATCTCCTGTATAAATTTATTCCGCACACCGTATATGTCATCAGGATTATAATTGTACATCCACGAACGATGCTGTAGATAATAATTCATATCCATTTGATAATAATTTTTCAAAGATGGATACACATTATTCGAGTATATTCCAAATAGATGCATAGACACATGACTATTAAATGAGTGTCGTCACGTGTTCAACAAGAAGGCCCCCTCTCTGGCCCCCTCTACTTCCCTGCTTCTCATTCGACTCTCTCAGCCTCCTATTCTGTATCATATGATATTCTCCTCAACCATGGCCTAGAGAAGTTTAAAAATATTAATATTAACCAAGGTTTATGGTATCAGTATCGGTATCAGAAGTAAAAAGTTTTTGATTGGTGGTAGGGCGAGCCTGAATCCTTTGGTAGAGGATTCTTTGACGAAAAATCCTGGCTCGTCCCACCACCAATCCTTTGATAGAGAACCCTCCGTCAAAGGATGCTGGTTCGTCCTACCACCAATCAAAAACTTTTTACTTCTGACACCGATACCAATATTGTGAACCTTCGTTAATATTAATATTTTCATAGTTTTTTAGGCTTTGGTTGAGGTGGATATCATATGATACGAAAAAGGAGGCCATATCACCCGAATGAGAAGAAGGGGAGTAGGGAGGATATACTCTAGATACTTTCAATTAAATACCAAACTTACCTTGATAATTACCCAATTTCTAAAATATCTTATATACTACTAGGATACTCACTCTATACACTCTAGGTACTATGATATACACTCTAGGTACTCACTCTATACACTCTAGGATACTCATTCTATACACTCTAGGTACTACGATATTCTACTAGGATACTTACTCTATACACTCTTACTTACTTATGCAAGCCTTTTAAGGGAATCAGCGTTATACTAGATTTTTGAAAAAAATCTAGAACTCTGATAGTCCTAAAAGGCTTGGTATAAGTAAATTTAATTTTCAGAGAAGGGCTCACATGTACACTTGATTTTAGGCTAATACGAGCACTTAACATAAAAGATATAAGAAACCGGATCGGTATCAGTCGGTATCGGATCGGGACATGCGAAACCGTATCGGTATCGGCCATATAGGCTTTTTCTAAATCAACTATTACATACAAAATATAAGACACAACCTAATCTACTGTCCTAGTTAAACCATTGTCCTGTGCACTACCTTCTGTACAGGTCACTGCTTCTGCTGCTTCCTATACTGGCACTCCCTTGTGAATTGGTTCACAACTCTCAGGTTCGGGGGTGGAGGGGACTGATGCCAAGGATTTGTCCCAAAGTCTGAACTTTTCCCTAAGTCATTCCCCTCCTATATTCCAGAGTGGGCGTAAAGGTGATGTACGCCATCAACATGGACGCATAGCTTGCTCTGGTAACTTGGGCGCATGTGGGCTGTCCTGGTTTAGGCGCATATGTCTCTCTGGCTTGGGCGCATATGACACCCTAGCTTGGGCACATATGACTCCCTGCTTGGGCGCATGGTTGTCAAGAATGCTAAAATTTTCATACTTCTATAAGACCCCCTTCAAAGTTTTCGATACTTGAACGAGTTCCAAATACTTTGAAAGAAGCATGGACCGTCTTCTCGGGATGCAGTGGGCGCATAACATAATTCTCCCTTTGGGCGCATAGAGTATGGCCAGACTGTCAGAGAGATGGCTGTTGAGATCTTCCTCAAAAATCTGAACTGACAGATTCATCGGAGTAGAATTTGAAGAGGTCCATCCTTCATGCGTTGTCCATGTCAGCAAGTGGTAGTCGCATAATGTGCAAGAGACTGGGTCTTCATATGAGCGCATAAGCCATAGTGGGCGCATAGTATGCAGTGGGAGCATAGAAGTAGTAGGCGCATAGTGTTTGGCCTATGCCTATAAATAGGCCTTGAAGAGAGAGAAGATTTATTACTCTCTTTCCATCAAAACTTTCAAAAGACTTTTCATCTCTTCTCTGCATGAACCATATCTCCCAAGGCCGCCAAGAGATCTGCGAAGGGCAAGGGGCTGTACCGAGTGGCTCTCCTCCTGCGACAGCATCATCGCTAGTCCAAGACCAGATCCTGGGTGAGGCTATGCCTCAAAACAAAGTCTTGAGCGTTAATTTGTGACGCTCAAACTTTTCCCATGCCTAGGCGCATGTGCCCAAGGCAACATATTTCTGTGAGCATTTATATACGTCCACAGAAGCATGCACCCACACTGTGGTGTGTTATGCGCCCACATGCTGCTGCATGTTTATGCACCCACATGTTGTTTGTATGTTTTTGCGTCCATATGCTGTTTGGACGGATAACCCTTTGGGCGCATAGGATTCCTCCAGCACTTAGTTTTTTCTGCAGATTCTGAGTCTACCTTTCTCTTCTTTCCTTGCAGTTGACATGTTTATTCTGGAACTTGGTGGAATCATTTTCGCCTCTGCTTGCCAAGTCCTCGGCACAAGCCTCATAACCAACATGGTCAGAAAGGTTCAGGCCAAGATCAGTCATAACCAGCCTACGAAAAGGATGATCGCCATACTTGAACAGGACAAGACCTTCCTGAAGTAGATGATTAACGACGAGAAGCTCTTGCTCGGATGGGCACGTTATTTCAAGAAGCCGTACTTCCTGTTCGGTGACAGTGTGGGGTTAGAAGATGGCACGACGATACACTTGAGAAGCCCACTGCGGGTCAGGCTGAACAATCAGAGGATATGGCTACCGTTGATGGAGCGTCAGTATCCTTTATCTGCGTTCACTGTCTTAGCCACGCGACGACAGATGAAATGGGAGCTAACCCCTGAGCTCCCCGGGGTCATCTCTGGAAGAATACAGTTCGACTTGGAAGATCGAAAGAAGGACACTTTCAAGTGTGTCAGGGGATCTACATCTTACTCCACGAGGGGGCTGCAACCTGGTGCCGTAATAAACGACATTCTGACTGACCTCCACCCTTATGCTGCTGACATGCTTTGCAATCTGACGATGTCGGGGGACGTGTTGTATCCCGTGGGGAAGATACGGATGGAAGGCTGGAGGTATCCAGTTTCATTCTGGAGCAACCTCACTGACTGGGTGCTTTCCACGTATGAAGCCACCCTGAAGACTGATGGCCTTTTTTATGCTATTAGGGCCACCCAATATGGCGTAAAGGTCAACTGGCCAATATTTGTCTCCTTGGCGGAGTTATACAACCTTCACACTTGTACTTTCTTTACTCCGAGCGGGAAGATGGGATTGGATCTCCAAGAGATACAGGAAGTGTCGAAGCTTCCTTGGGGCATAGAGCCGTATGAAGAGTACGTACCTTGTGATGAGGAGCTCCGAGACCTGGAGGATAAGAACTCCGAGATGATAGATGAATACAAGGAGTTATTCTGCCACCTCCTCATCTGCCATAGGATCTACAAAAAAGGAAGGACCGAGGGGGCCAATCCCCACACAAGAGCTTGGACGAGCTACGTCTTCGTTCAAGGAGAAGGAGAGGATCCGTCCTCCTTTTCGATTTTAAAACCTATGACCAAGTCTGAGATAGAATTTCGGATGGCAGATTATGATACAGTGGATGTTGAGGACAGTGATGATTTTGAGGGGAAGTTCCCAATCGGCCACTACTTCCATCAAGCTGAATATCTGTTGTCGGAGAAAGCCGTGCTGGCAGCTTTCTTGATGATCTGGCTCCGTGACTGTATAGTCCCTTGGGGTTCAGGGACTATTGAGAGGATGAGCCGGAGCATAATACTTCCGGCTGTGAAGCTGGTATTCGGATACCGGCTTGCCTTGCTTCCCACGATGGTCTGTGCTACTAAATGGGGTCTACAGGATTTTGTTAGAAATGTGGTGACTCCTGACGGCAGAACCAACTTCGCCCGGACCGAACTTCCGTATCATTTTTTGAAGGGGTGGCTGCTGCTGCACTATCCTACCCCGATGAATACTAGGCCAGCTGCAGACTCTTTGGCGGGAGACACCTTTATTCGCAGATTCCGTGACGTAGACTGGGCCGTCACTAGTGTACCCGCTTACAGAAAGGCTTTAAGCTTCTTGTAGAACTATGAGCTCTTCAGGGTATCCTCTCAGTCCGTGTAGCTTCCCTTCCCGAAGAATTTATTATTATTATTATTTATTTGGTTTAAATAATGATTTTAGAATTTTATTAATGATTATTTAGTTAATTATTACGGTAGATGATTTTTAGCCATGGTTGAGTTTTGAAGTAACAGATGACTAGGGATCATAGCACAGATAGTGCAGTGGCGTGCCTTGACTTGTGTTTTAGACATTCCAAGGAAGACTCAGCCATAAGTGTGTCCTAACTAGGAAAACCAGGTCAAGTTATGGCTTGATTTGTATAAATAAATTATAGTTATTTATTATTAGAAGTATTTAACTTTTAGGAGACCGGGCTGTACCAATGTAAACCAGGCTGGACCCGAATCGAATCCAAGCCTTGTAGGTATGTAGTGAGACCAAAGACGACCATGTAGGCATTTTGGTGTGTGTACAAATATTTCCTAAATTATTTTAGGTATTGATATGTATTTTTAATTGTTTGGATATTGGTACAAAAATTGGTATTTTTATTATTAAATATTATTTTTCAATATTTGTATAATTTTTGGACCTGGATAAGGGTGAGTAGTATGGATTAACCAACCCAACAGTTAAGTATTATTTTATTGTTTTATGGTGATTAGAAAAATATAATTATTACTATTAGATTTATTATTATTGGTTAATTAAGTATTTATTGAATATATATATATATATATATTATATATATATATATATATATATATCAAAAAATATATATATATATATATATATAAATATATATATATATATATATATTTTTTGATATATATATATATATAAAAAAAAATATATATATATATATATATAAAGAAAATATATATATATATATATATAAATATATATAAAGAAAATATATATATATATATATATATATATATATATATATATATATATATATATATATATGAGGTATATATAAACGGAGGGGTGTATATATATATATGTGTATGTGTAAATAAATATACATGTATATATGTATAACACTATCCTAGAAGAATATTGCTAAGATTGTATTTAGAATTTTTTGAATATTTATTTAAGGATACATGAATATTATTTGCTATTATATATGTGTGAATATGTATATATATATATATAAATATATATATATATATATATATATATATATATATATATATATATATATATATATATATAGGCCCAGAGGCCCATCAGCCAAGCCCAGCCAAAATCGAGCCCAGCAGCAATGCCCAGCCAGGTCTGAGCTCCTCACCCCCAGGCTTAGCGAACAGACCCGAGCCCTTCTGTTTGCACAGCCGACCCTCTGTGCAGTTCGCGCATATATATATACATATGTGTATCGGAGAGAAACTCGAGAACACCCAAACCCTAATCCTACGCGACGCCTCCCTACACTTGGGCGACCCTGCCTCAGCCTTCGCGAGCCGCCGCGAGGCCATCGCCGGCGGCCAGGGACGTGCGCACGCGCACACCCGAATACATAACAGCGACAGTAGCAGCAGGATAGCAGCCTTCGCGTCGCGATCACGACGTCATCGCACAACCATTTTTCGAGCCGTTTTCTCAGGTATGACTACAACCTATGCGACTTTACTTCCCTTCAAGTAGGAAGTTTTATTTCATTGTGTACGCGACGAGAATCGAGGCCAAAGTGTAACGCCCCAGTCCCAAAATACGTAGGACTAGGAACGTAGACATGCCAGTTGTATTCATACGAAGTACACTCCAATATATGGAATACTCGTATGGATACATAAGCTGTAAAATGCAGTAGAACCATAACTAATCTCATCCACAAGAATAAAAGATATTATATAATCAACTATGAATTTGTCTTGATACAATATGTTGGGCGGAGACAAATCTACTACCAACAAAATAAAGAAAAGTACATGATAGAATAAATAAATTTGGCGAGCAGAGCGAAGACGATCCAAATGCAATCATCCTCGGAGAACGGCAATGAACACGGCTAGAGCGAAAGCACCTGCGAAAGACAATAGCACACACCTGACAAGACAACCAGGTCCTCAGTGGGACGTAACAAGACACATAATAACATGCCATATAAACTGAATAAATATTGCTCAAATAAATAAGTCAATCGAATTTATAACATGGTCCAATACGCACCTACTGAACGAGCGTACCATCCCCCCAACCAAACAAGGACAGGAGATGGTAAACTAATTCACGGTGACGTATCTTCCCATGCTAAGAATCCGATATGGTATCCGGACCCTAACAAGGTTCAATACCTTCTCATCGAAGTAGTAAGTCACACCTACAACCAAACAAGGACAAGATGTGACGAACTAATCCGCGACAAGTTATTGTTCTAAGCCACGGTCAGATACAAGTACCCAAACCAAAAGTACTCGTACCTAACGGATAGGGTAGCCTACCGTTCTAAGTGAAATGTTGTTAAGAACAATCCTTCCTACGCATGGGCCCTGGCTAAATAGGATCGGCATAGTCCCCTCTTGGGCACCAGAGGCCCCAGCAGGAAGAGCATGTGTCATCAACCCCGTATCTCCAACGGAGAGTCCGGGTCACAAGGGATGTGCATCGAAGCCCATACGCTAAGGAATTGTCCTCCCCGCCCAATGTCTACTGTGTTGTATCCACAACACAAACCACTGTAACCGCTAAGTCAAACTAGCATGCAACCTCTATTAGCGGTTATTCCTATCGCATGGCTTGTACGTACTGGTGGCCAGCCAATCACGTACTTCCGTGTTCTATATGCGACACACAACCTCGTGTTTACAACGTGTCAAGGCCAATGAATGCGACACACAAGGTGGTCCCTTAAATCTAGGTTTAATTTGTAAGAAAAATAATACACAGCAGGAAATATAAATGAACAGTTATGCCATGTATCACAGTTTATAAAGAAAATAATAGACATGCATGAAATATGAGCTAAAAATAATTAAACAGCTAATGGCAAGGTGTCTTGCCTGATAGAGCGCCTGGTGTGCTGCGATAATCAATGTGGCACGAACTGCAACTTCGGTGCAACAACTGTACAAGGAGACCTCGGGTGGTGACACGGACAGTTCCATTGGGTCCAGAAGGATCAAATTAGTTAGGGTGGACATAAGGTAGGCTTGAAATGGGTGAAGGAATAGGAAGATAGGCTGCATCATGGACAAGAGGATATTCGAAGGAGATTAGATAAATAATATATATACGAAAAAAACAATTTATAATAAATTGGAAAAATATTTTAGATGAAAATACGTACTTATAAATTAGGAATCGTTTTTCGTCTAAAAACTCTAAGTAGTAAAAATATGATTTAGAAAGAACTATATTTCATTAGTAAAATATTTGTAGGTAATACTAGAAATCAAAATAAACTTTTTAGGCAAAAACTCGAATCTTATCAAAATAGGATACCTAGGTTAGAAAATAAAATTTTCATTAGTCCAAAAATTATTTTAAATAAATATAAAAATCTAGGAAAATATTTTAGGGCTACTGAGTTGTCAAACATAATAATTTTTTTTTAAAAAAATGTTAACTATCTCTTTATCTAATAATATTAATACTAATACTAATAATAAAAATAAAAATAATGATAACTCATTGTTCCTCCTCGTTTCACGAGAAGATTTAATAACATTAATAATAATAATAATAATAATAAAAATAATAACAATACCGATAATTATGATAATAATAATAATAATAACTATGATAAAAATAAATATAATGATAATGATAATAATAATAATAATAATAATAATAATAATAATAATAATAATAATAATAATAATAATAATAATAATAATAATAATAATAATAATAATATTAATATTAATTAACAGCAAAAAGAAACAATGAAATAAATAAATAATTAAATGAATAATACTTAAAAATCAAACAACAATTGGTTCTCCTCTTCTCGAGGAGAACAGCAAAGAAACTTCTCAGCAAAGAGAACAGCAAAGAGAGGAGAGCAAAGAAAAGCATAAAAATACATAAAATACTTACTAAATTAAATATCCTAAGCTACTGTTCCCATCCCATTCTCTCTTTTGAGAGAGCCACACCTACCAGAGGGGAATTCCGACCAAAGAAGATGAAGGAGAGAGAGAGCCAGGGAAGCGAGGGCGGAGTCGAGCGGGAGAGGGCGCGGAGGAGAAAGGGGGTTTAGGCGGTGGCTCGCGCGGTAGAGACAGAGGTGGAGGATTGAGAGGAGTGAGGCGGAGCGGGAGGCGGTGACGGTCGGGAGAGGGCTGATGAGGCTCGGCGGAGGAAGAATGAAAGGGGCGGCGAGTGGTGAGCGAAGGTGGAGGTGTGAGGGTTTCTCGGTGGTGCCGACGACGAGGATGGCGGCGCGACTCGCCGGGCGCTGATCCGGCGTTGAGTGGCGGAGCGAAGCGGGCACGGCGGGCACAGAGAACCAGGGCGGTCGGCGTGTGGAGGGCCAGGGCAGATCTGGGAAGAGGAAGGCGGCGCGGCGGGGCAGTGATTTGAGGCGGGCGGCGGGCTCGCCGTTGCTCGGCGGAGGTAATTTTAGGGTTAGGGTTTTATTCCTCTTTTTCTTTTGTGGTTGTGATGGGTGGCGGTGATGGTGTTGGTCGGTCGACGACAGGTTTGGTGGTGGCTGGGTTTGGCGGTGGTGATGTCGGAGATGGTGGTGGTATTACTGAGGGTGGTAGCGGATGTGGCTGTCGCGGTGGCGTGTTCTGATGTTTGACGATGGTGAGGGTGGTTGTTGGTGAGGTTGCTGGAGTTGGGTCGATGGTAGGGTTGTCGGAAGAGGAACCGGGAACGGTCGGAGTCTGGCGGACAACGGTGTCGGCTGGACTGGTTGGGTTGGCCGGGGAGTTGGGTGAAGATGCTGGCGTGGGGAGTCAGAGTTGAAGGAACGGAGGAGACGGGTTAGAGGGATAGGGATAGGGTTAGGATTTTGGTTAGAAATTTATTGATGTCGGGGTGTGTCCGACACGGGGAAGGAGATAATAATGTACATGTAAATAATGGAATAAGAATTTGATGGTGGAACACGGACACGATGCACGTAGAATTTATAGAGAAATTTGTGGAAGATGAATAATGTGGAGGAGTACCTGCCTATTTATAGGATGTGGGAATTCCCACTTAGATATGGACTAGGAATATTTGAAACCCAAGTAGATAAATCATCTACTAATTTAAATCAAATTAATAAATCTAAATCCAAATAAAATCTAAATTTAAATCAAATTCCAAATCCAAATCAAATCTAAATCCAATTAAATCTAATTAAAATTCTTGGTTTAAATCAACGGAATAAATTAAAATTTCAAATTTTTCACTATTTAAATATATCCATAAATTCAAATCAAGATTTAAATCTCTACAATAATTTCAAAATATTTTTCCAAAAATACTTATAATAATAATTTCGAAAATTACATTAATATTTAAAATAAACCAATAAATAATTACAAATATCTATGTATGTACAAATAGTGTTTTCATAATTATGTTTTTCTAGTATACAATAAAATATTAATTATTCTTAATAATTGCAAAAAGAAAATAACAACTTGGTAATGATAGTAAAAATAATTATTGCATATATTATTTTGAAACTATAAAATAAATAAATAAAATATTGTTCTAAAATATGTACGCTCGTACATATTCGTACTCGTCGAGCAAAAATAAAACTTCGTGCGCGACGTAAAATACGACTACGTGACGTACAATACAAAAAAAATTTAAAGCGGTACCAAATTTTATAAAAAATTTAATAGTAGAATTTTAGGGGTTTTACATCCTACCCAACTTAAAAGAATTTCGTTCTCGAAATTAAGAATTAGGAGGGGGGTGAAAGGCACAAGGGGGTATCGATAAGGAAGCATAGTCAAATCAAGACAAAGGAACGACGTTTAATGAAAACTTGCATTAGCGTCGTGATTTCAATAAGACGAAGATAGTCATGGATTAACGCGAGAAGGAAGTGTTTAAGATGACGCGCAATAAAGGATAGTATGGGTTTAAGAAAATAAAATAATTTAGAGGCCTTAAAGTTATGGTCTCTTGAGGGCACGATTTTAGAGAACGAATTAGATTTCACTTCTATATTAAGTGAATTGGAAGGTCATGATAGGGCCGAGAAAGGACGAGTAGCAACATAGAGTGATAATGGTCATAGCCGATAGGAGGGCTAGAGGGAGTGCTAGTATGACGCTTTTGTCCTCTTAAAATAGGTGAGAGCGAAAGCAGTATAGAGTTCGAAGGAGGCGGTATCGAATACAAATATGTGATCCAAAGACGATCGAATAATTTCAAAGGAATTGTCAAGGCAGTCGCGGATGGGACTCTAAAGGACAAGCTTAACTATGTTCCCATCCCCGTAGAATAATAGACAAAAGCGAACCAAATGCACTCGGTTGATCAGACCATCATGCACCGGTTCTGATTAGACACTATGTTAGTGGGAATTCTTCCAATAACATATGTCATGAACAAGCTTGATAAAGATTTGAGCTTGCAAAAACTAGGCTACATTAGCATCATTAGTCTAGATAGTAAAAATATAGGCACGAGATTTTAAGATTGAAAGAAAGCAGAATGATTCTAAGTCATAACTTATGTTGGTCTTTATACGGTCGTCCTATAGTCTTCTTGGCCAAGTCCTTGGTTGACTAGATGGGTTAGGGTCCTCTAAATTCTAGGATCTAAGTAAGCTTGCTAATATAGGTCCTTAGGTCAAAGGGGTTGCTAGTTCATAAGGTATTCTACCCAACATAAAGAATTAAACTAATGGCATTTTGGGACAACTAACTAGTAGGGTCAATCTCTAGCAAGCACGAAGGAAAGATAAGAATAGGGATGGAAGAAAGCAAGCAAGATGCAATTGATGAGTCAAACGGTAGATAAAATCAAGGAAAGAGGTCAAGTATGTGGATGAGATCCTAGACTTCTAATCCTATTCGCAGGCTTGTTTGGCACGGTAATGTAACCAAACAATTTATCTTGACCTGCATGGGCCACCACAAAAACATGTAACGCCCCAGTCCCAAAATACGTAGGACTAGGAACGTAGACATGCCAGTTGTATTCATACGAAGTATACTCCAATATATGGAATACTCGTATGGATACATAAGCTGTAAAATGCAGTAGAACCATAACTAATCTCATCCACAAGAATAAAAGATATTATATAATCAACTATGAATTTGTCTTGATACAATATGTTGGGCGGAGACAAATCTACTACCAATAAAATAAAGAAAAGTACATGATAGAATAAATGAATTTGGCGAGCAGAGCAAAGACGATCCAAATGCAATCATCCTCGGAGAACGGCAATGAACACGGCTAGAGCGAAAGCACCTGCGAAAGACAATAGCACACACCTGGCAAGACAACCAGGTCCTCAGTGGGACGTAACAAGACACATAATAACATGCCATATAAACTGAATAAATATTGCTCAAATAAATAAGTCAATCGAATTTATAACATGGTCTAATACGCACCTACTGAACGAGCGTACTATCCCCCCAACCAAACAAGGACAGGAGATGGTAAACTAATTCACGGCGACGTATCTTCTCATGCTAAGAATCTGATATGGTATCCGGACCCCAACAAGGTTCAATACCTTCTCATCGAAGTAGTAAGTCACACCTACAACCAAACAAGGACAAGATGTGATGAACTAATCCGCGACAAGTTATTGTTCCAAGCCACGGTCAGATACAAGTACCCAAACCAAAAGTACTCGTACCTAACGGATAGGGTAGCCTACCGTTCTAAGTGAAATATTGTTAAGAACAATCCTTCCTACGCATGGGCCCTGGCTAAATAGGATCGGCATAGTCCCCTCTTGGGCACCAGAGGCCCCAGCAGGAAGAGCATGTGTCATCAACCCCGTATCTCCAACGGAGAGTCTGGGTCACAAGGGATGTGCATCGAAGCCCATACGCTAAGGAATTGTCCTCCACGCCCAATGTCTACTGTGTTGTATCCACAACACAAACCACTATAACCGCTAAGTCAAACTAGCATGCAACCTCTATTAGCGGTTATTCCTATCGCACGGTTTGTACGTACTGGTGGCAAGCCAATCACGCACTTTCGTGTTCTATATGCGACACACAACCTCGTGTTTACAACGTGTCAAGGCCAATGAATGCGACACACAAGGTGGTCCCTTAAATCTAGGTTTAATTTGTAAGAAAAATAATACACAGCAGGAAATATAAATGAACAGTTATGCCATGTATCACAGTTTATAAAGAAAATAATAGACATGCATGAAATATGAGCTAAAAATAATTAAACAGCTAATGGCAAGGTGTCTTGCCTGATAGAGCGCCTGGTGTGCTGCGATAATCAATGTGGCACGAACTGCAACTTCGGTGCAACAACTGTACAAGGAGACCTCGGGTGGTGACACGGACAGTTCCATTGGGTCCAGAAGGATCAAATTAGTTAGGGTGGACATAAGGTAGGCTTGAAATGGGTGAAGGAATAGGAAGATAGGCTGCGTCATGGACAAGAGGATATTCGAAGGAGATGTAGATGAAAATATGTACTTATAAATTAGGAATCGTTTTTCGTCTAAAAACTCTAAGTAGTAAAAATATGATTTAGAAAGAACTATATTTCATTAGTAAAATATTTGTAGGTAATACTAGAAATCAAAATAAACTTTTTAGGCAAAAACTCGAATCTTATCAAAATAGGATACCTAGGTTAGAAAATAAAATTTTCATTAGTCCAAAAATTATTTTAAATAAATATAAAAATCTAGGAAAATATTTTAGGGCTACTGAGTTGTCAAACATAATAATTTTTTTTTAAAAAAATGTTAACTATCTCTTTATCTAATAATATTAATACTAATACTAATAATAAAATAATAATAATGATCACTCATTGTTCCTCCTCGTTTCACGAGAAGATTTAATAACATTAATAATAATAATAATAATAATAATAATAATAATAAAAATAATAACAATACCGATAATTATGATAATAATAATAATAATAACTATGATAAACATAAATATAATGATAATGATAATGATAATGATAATAATAATAATAATAATAATAATAATAATATTAATATTAATTAACAGCAAAAAGAAACAATAAAATAAATAAATAATTAAATGAATAATACTTAAAAATCAAACAACAATTGGTTCTCCTCTTCTCGAGGAGAACAGCAAAGAAACTTCTCAGCAAAGAGAACAGCAAAGAGAGGAGAGCAAAGAAAAGCATAAAAATACATAAAATACTAACTAAATTAAATATCCTAAGCTACTGTTTCCATCCCATTCTCTCTTTTGAGAGAGCCACACCTACCAGAGGGGAATTCCGACCAAAGAAGATGAAGGAGAGAGAGAGCCAGGGAAGCGAGGGCGGAGTCGAGCGGGAGAGGGCGCGGAGGAGAAAGGGGGTTTAGGCGGTGGCTCGCGCGGTGGAGACAGAGGCGGAGGATTGAGAGGAGTGAGGCGGAGCGGGAGGCGGTGACGGTCGGGAGAGGGCTGATGAGGCTCGGCGGAGGAAGAATGAAAGGGGCGGCGAGTGGTGAGCGAAGGTGGAGGAGTGGGGGTTTCTCGGTGGTGCCGACGACGAGGATGGCGGCGCGACTCGTCGGGCGCTGCTCCGGCGTTGAGTGGCGGAGCGAAGCGGGCGCGGCGAGCACAGAGAACCAGGGCGGTCGGCGTGTGGAGGGCCAGGGCGGATCTGGGAAGAGGAAGGCGGCACGGCGGGGCAGTGATTTGAGGCGGGCGGCGGGCTCGCCGTTGCTCGGCGGAGGTAATTTTAGGGTTAGGGTTTTATTCCTCTTTTTCTTTTGTGGCTGTGATGGGTGGCGGTGATGGTGTTGGTCGGTCGACGACGGGTTTGGTGGTGGCTGGGTTTGGCGGTGGTGATGTCGGAGATGGTGGTGGTATTACTGAGGGTGGTAGCGGATGTGGCTGTCACGGTGGCGTGTTCTGATGTTTGACGATGGTGAGGGTGGTTGTTGGTGAGGTTGCTGGAGTTGGGTCGATGGTAGGGTTGTCGGAAGAGGAACCGGGAACGGTCGGAGTCTGGCGGACAACGGGGTCGGCTGGACTGGTTGGGTTGGCCGGGGAGTTGGGTGAAGATGCTGGCGTGGGGAGTCAGAGTTGAAGGAACGGAGGAGACGGGTTAGAGGGATAGGAATAGGGTTAGGATTTTGGTTAGAAATTTATTGATGTCGGGGTGTGTCCGACACGGGGAAGGAGATAATAATGTACATGTAAATAATAGAATAAGAATTTGATGGTGGAACACGGACACGATGCACGTAGAATTTATGGAGAAATTTATGGAAGATGAATAATGTGGAGGAGTACCTGTCTATTTATAGGATGTGGGAATTTCCACTTAGATATGGACTAGGAATATTTGAAACCAAAGTAGATAAATCATCTACTAATTTAAATCAAATTAATAAATCTAAATCCAAATAAAATCTAAATTTAAATCAAATTCCAAATCCAAATCAAATCTAAATCCAATTAAATCTAATTAAAATTCTTGGTTTAAATCAACGGAATAAATCAAAATTTCAAAATTTTCACTATTTAAATATATCCATAAATTCAAATCAAGATTTAAATCTCTACAATAATTTCAAAATATTTTTCCAAAAATACTTATAATAATAATTTCGAAATTAAATTAATATTTAAAATAAACCAATAAATAATTACAAATATCTATGTATGTACAAATAGTGTTTTCATAATTATGTTTTTCTAGTATACAATAAAATATTAATTATTCTTAATAATTGCAAAAATAAAATAACAACTTGGTAATGATAGTAAAAATAATTATTGCATATATTATTTTGAAACTATAAAATAAATAAATAAAATATTTTTCTAAAATATATACGCTCGCACATATTCGTACTCGTCGAGCAAAAATAAAACTTCGTGCGTGACGTAAAATACGACTACGTGACGTACAATACAAAAAAATTTAAAGCGGTACCAAATTTTATAAAAATTTTAATAGTAGAATTTTAGGGGTTTTACACAAAGTGGCCGAAAAACCTGTTTAAAACATGACAGTTTCGTCGACCAAACCCCTAGTTTAGAAGGCGATTCTGTGACAGGATATTCAGTATTTTCAAAATCTCTCTGAATAGGATTATAGACAACCTATACAGAATTAAAACCCTTCTTGTAGTTTTTGATTTCATCATATGTTTGCCAGGAAAACGATTCTTGAAAACCAAAGAAAACCATCTTCAAAAACAGAATTATTTTTAGAAAAACCTCCGATACGACGTGCGTTCCGCCAATCTGGGCGACATGGTCACGAACTGAAAGCATCGAAAGGTGCGTAATGGCTTCGTGGACGTGTGGGCTTTGACGGAATTCAAATTGGTCGCGTGTGCGCGACGAATTTAATGCGTATCCGTCAAAATTTACCGTATCGGCCTCTGTGCAAATTTCCTAATTACTTTGTGCACGTTCGTCATATCGAGACAAAACTTGAGCCAACAAGACCATATCATTTTTCTGGTCCTGTATGCCTAGTTTGGTCCAATTCTGAGACAGTTGATCGGATCACCGTTTTGCGGGCCCCACGGTCCGACTCAACGGGTGATTTTGTGCACGGCCCGCCGGAATTCAACTTCAGACACACGATTGGGTTCGTATTGAAAAACTAGATCCGTAAACATGTAGTTTGATGACTTTAGAGACTATTGACTCTGGCATAATTTTTGGTGCAAAGCGGGTCCAACGGCGGACATCATTTTTGTCCAAAATTATCGTTTTACCCCTGTATCCAGAATTAGACTTAAGGATAGGCAATCCTAGCTAATTTGACTATTCTGAGAATGTTGGCAATGTCTATTTCAGCTTTCGGAGATAGTTATAATGATTTGGACTCATCGACTTACCAGTTGACTATATGTTGTTGGATCTGCGTGCAACCTCCAGGCAAGTATACCTTGCCTCCCTCTACAGTTTATTTTCATGCTTATAGTACATCTGTTGTAGTATGTTATCTTTAGTTACTTTAGTTGTTATAGATTTATATGATACCGCGTTTACCGGTTTTTTGTCTTGCTTGTATACCAGTATTTCATGACTTGATAGTGTAGTTATACCAGGCTTGTTTACATTGTGGATCATGCTAGAGTTGTCCTTACCTGTGTCATGACTGAGTTGTACCGTGTCTTCACCTGTATCTTGACTGAGTCATGTCTGCATGTATGTGTGAGTGAACTGCTATTCCTTTGTCTTTTCCACAACCTGCGAGTCCACACACGGGGCGAGGGTTGTCCTTTGCACCTGCGAGTCCACATACGGGGCGAGGGTGACTTGTCTTGAAACTGACCTATGAGTCTACATTCGGGGCGAGGGTTGGTATTCCATTGATCTTCCAGCAGTTCATTTATACATATTTGATCCCGTATCCGTGTTCATAGTTACCTGTCAGTAGCCACATATCAGTCTCAAGTCTAGTTCATATTTATACCCTGGTTATATTATTGCATGATTAAACTATTAGATAGGCATGTTTTATGTATCTTGCTAGTCCTCTGAGGACCTGATGATCTCTTCAGGTTTAGCGATTGTATGGAGTTAGTTAGTAGAGCGGGATGGTAGAGGATTGCGATGCATGATACAGGTATTTGCTTGTGATATTTCTTTATTATCCTTCCGTGCTTTATAATCAATACCATGATATACTCTACTTATTTATAGACTCATATCATTCTTGGAGTCTAATCGAACAATATGCTAATGGGCTGCAGACCATGACCCATACTAATTCATTCTTGTTTATATGATTCATGTGGATTGAGATATAGTTTAGATTAGACATGATACAATGATTGTGACAGCTTATATGTACTCGAGTCGGGCTGGAGTCCGCTCGATACGTAACTGGCATGCTTACGAGCTCGCGTCCGAAAAGCGGGTGTGGGTCGTGACAATCCGGCAGTGGAAGTGCAGGAGATACCTTAGTGGATGAGGGAGTCGATACCACTAGCATGACTGCTGGGGCGTTTCATTGGCTTCAGTCTATTAGGTCGTCGCATCTGGTGCTCAAAAATAGGAACCATGACTATCTGGAGCCATACCTGCCGAGTCATTTTGCACAAAAGTTTGGCTACAGCCAGCTCCTTTTAGGAAATGCTAGCCCGCATTTGGAGTTAATAGGCAGCATAATTGACGGGGCGCGTGCCTGGATATATTACAACGCCGGATGCAAGGATGCAATCTTCACTCTGCCCACAGATAAGCCTGAGACCCACCTGTGCTATGCTGCAGCCAAGTTTTATGTTCAGATCAATACCTTTCATCCTCGGTATGATCGTGAATAGAGCATAATATTGGGGACTCGATTTGGCCCCCCTTCTATGAAACGAGCCCGAAAGGCGCCGCAGGGCCGTAAGAAGGAGAGCGCTGCTCCAGCTGAGAAGTCAGCCACACCACCACGGCCGAGGGCTATCCTTAGGGAGCCGGTAGTGCCTCCAAAGGAGGACACGAAAGATGATTATGCTCTTCCCTATCCTCCTCAGAAGAGGAAAGCTTCAACTGAATTGGTCCAGGATCCAACTTTTAAGAGGAAGAAGAAGACGGTTGCCCCAAGAAGAGCCAAGGAAGTGGGTGCTGACTCACCTCCCTTGAAAAGTTCTTTCCGACAAAATAAAAGAAGTAGAACGGCGTCGCGGGCCGTTACCATTTGGGAGGTAGATCCCTTCCGAGACTCCATAGCCGTTTTGGTCAAGCCATTAGAAGCTTTCATTCCCTTGCATTTGTCCTTTGCACAGGACCCTTAAGTTGTAGCTGAGGCAGGTGCCTCCTCGTCTGAGGAAGTGGACGTGAAAACAGTGTCCCCTCCTTGTCCTCGATCGGCAGTCGACGTTCTGCCTTCCCCTTTTAAGGAGGCTGAATCAAAGGATGATAGGGGCAAATGCCCGAATTATGGTAGCGGCCCGAAAGCCAGTCGTTCTTTCGATATCTCCTTGGGGGCGATGTCTGAAATCGGGGCCATAATGAAAGAGTTGGACGAGAATCAAGTCCAATCGTCTCACCCTCCCACGTGTAGCTCCCCTTTCCAGAATTTTGAAATATTTTTATTTTATTTATTTGATTTAAATGGTAAATTTAGAATTTTGTAAATAATTATTTAGTTAATTATTATGGTAGGTGACTTTAGCCATGGTGGAGTTTTGAAGTACAAGATGACTAGGAATCATGGTACGGATAGTACAGTGGCATACTTTGACTAGTGTATTAGCCCTGGTAGGGAAGGCCGAGCCATAGTGATGTCCTAACTAGAAAAAACCAGGCCAAGTTGCGACTTAACCCTTACCGAAGATTATTTATTTATTATTTATATTATTGAGTTTTAGGGAACCCGGTTGCACCAAACTAGTCCAGATTGACCCAAAACAAGCCCAAGCCCATGTAGTCATACGGTACGTCCAACGACATTCGTGTTGGTATATTTTGGTATGATTGTGTTGAACTTCGTTCTAATGATCTATTGAATATTTTCTAAATATTCGTTAATTAAATATTATAAATATTATTATTAGTGGATATTCAATAATAGTTGTATAAATAGGTCCTTGTACATTTTTGGGATTATTGGACGGTGCATAATGGTATATACACCATTAGTGGTTTGTTGAATTTCGTTATTATTATTATTATTATTATCACTATTATATTATTGAGGTTGTTATTATATATTATTATTATTTGGTTATATGTGTGTGAATATATATATGTATATGTATATATATAGATATATATGTGCATATATAGACATTATTTTATGTTTGTGAATATATACATGTACATATATAGGAACTTATATATATTTATATGTATATATATATGGTATATGTGCATGTGTATGTATATATAGATCTATATATATACATTATACATGGGTGTATGTATACATGTATATAAATAATATGTGCGTATGTATGTATAAATGTAGATAAATGTATGTATGTAGGTGTATATATATGTATATATGTATACATATATATATATATATATATATATATATATATATATATATATAATATATATATATATATATATATATATATATATATATATATATATACTTAAGTTATATTTGTATATACTTAAGTTATATATATATATTTTTTGTATATACTTAAGTTATATATATAAATAAATATATATATATATATATATATATATATATATATATATATATATATATATATATATATATATATATATATATAACTTAAGTATATATATATATATATATATATATATATATATATATATATATATATATACTTAAGTTATATATATATATATATATATATATATATATATATATATATATATATATATATATATCTATATATATAACTTAAGTATATATATATATATATATATATATATATATATATATATATATATATATATATATATATATATATATATATATATATACTTAAGTTATTGCAAATAGTAATAGAAAAAGTAAAAGAAAAAAATAAACTTAAAAGCAAGGCAGCCCCAGCCCAACAGCGGACCCAGCCCGAAACCTCCATTAGCCGAGCAACCAACTATTAGAAACCCGACCCCCAGGTTTTCTTTTATACACGCGGTGTATATATATATAGACAGCGCGAGAGTGAGGAGTTGGTACGAAACCCTAACACCACCACCATCTACACCTGCGCGTCGGGGACCTCGACCGCGCGCCCCTGCTCACGCGCCGCCATACGTCGCCGGCGGCCAGGATCGCGCGCGCACGTCAGAGCAGAGGAGTAGCAGCAGTTTTAAGACCTGACTTCGCATCGTGCATTCTCGACGCATGCTCAATCGTTTTGGGATCTACTTCTTCTGGTACGCTCTCAACATAACCGTCTTCAAACCCT
This sequence comes from Iris pallida, assembly GCA_029216955.1. Classification (NCBI taxonomy): domain Eukaryota; kingdom Viridiplantae; phylum Streptophyta; class Magnoliopsida; order Asparagales; family Iridaceae; genus Iris; species Iris pallida. The sequence goes on from JANAVB010000599.1 coordinate 13,050,547, forward strand.
AGTAGTTAGTTTTTGGTATAATCGTGCGACCCGTCTGCAAGATTGACACAAAGTTGGTCAAAATCTGTCCAAAAATAGAGTATTAAGACAGTCCCTGAATCCATGTTGGAGGATCGATCCAGCGACCGATTTGGTCAACCTTCTGAACAATGTTTTAAACAACCTATAGAACTCTAGAACCGTTTTTGTAGATTGTTATTTGACTGACTATCGGTCGAGGAAACTGAATCCCAAATCTGTCAAAAACCTGTTTTTAAAATATTAAAAGTTACGAAAAACCTTCGATACGACGTGCGTCCCGCCATTCTGGGCGACGTGGTCTCAAACCAAAAGCATCGAAAGGTGCATCACGGCTTCGCGGACGTGTGACTTTGAGAAAATTCAAATTGGTCGCGTGTGCGCAATAAATTTATTGCGTATCCGTCGAAATTCACCGTATCGACCTCTGTACAAGTTTTCCAATTACTTTGTGCACGCTCGTCGGATCGAGACAAAACTTGTGCCAACAGGACCGTATCATTTTTCTGGTCCTGTATGCCAAGTTTGGTCCAATTCTGAGACAGCTGAATCGAAACGCCGTTTTACGGGCCCCATGGTCCCACTCAACGGGCGATTTTGTGCACGGCCCGCCGAAATCCAACTTTGGACATACGGTTGGGTTCGTATCGGAAAATCGGACCTGTTGACATATAGTTTGACGACTTTAGAGACTATTGACTCTGGCACGCTTTTCGGTGCAAAGCGGGTCCAACGATGGACACCGTTTTGACCCGAAATTACCGTTTTGCCCCTGTGTCCAGAATTAGACTTAAGGACAGGCAATCCTAGCTAATTTGACTATTCTAAAAACGTTGGAAATGCTTATTTCAGCATCTGGAGACTTCTGCATGTGATGACTGATTGTGGCTCATTGAGTGGTATGGTATTATTGGTTTCACCAGCTAAGGACCTCAGCCAAGTGCACTTTCTGATTACTTTCGATTCATAGTAGTCTTTTCATTCCATGTCTATACATATATCTTGTTGTTTGTTGACACGCTCGTCACACGGAGTAGTCGGGAGGAAAAATATCTTAGTAGACATGTGGACTACCCAGAACTATCCCATGAGTCTATTCTTGAATAATAGCTGCTGCACACGACACGTGCAGGGTGCCAGATTTACCCCTAGCCGTTTACATGTCGAAATGAATATTTCACACCACATAGGTAGATGTCTTTTATTTATTTTTTCTTTTTCTTCTCCACCGTGCCACGTCATCAGTACTTTCCAGTTTTCATATCTCATATGTTATTTTCATTTCTTGTTAATTCTATTATATTTTCGTATTGCCGTCGGTTTGTGTACTTGTTCCATTCCTGACTGGAAACTAATATTTTTTAGGTTAGTAATAGATAGCAGTTGTATCAATTTCTTTAATTATAAAATCTTGTAATTTCTTTAATTATAAATGTTGTAACAAATTTAGAAATGTGAATGATCAGCAAATGTTATATTTTGAGAATTTATTTCTTGCGGGCTTGATAGCGTTCTACCGTCGACTCTGCGGCGTAGGCTGGCTTGGACACGTCTCGTATCCAGAAAAGCGGGTGCGGGTCGTGACACCACGGGTACGTTATCTTTGCACCTCTCTTCGGATGAGATTTTTTGACTTTGATTTTGTGTGCTCCTCGTGAGACTGACTGCCATTATATATTCCCTTATAGACAAGGAGAAGGAACCACTCATAGAGATAGCCCAAGGCATTGGGGGAGAAAAAGAGGTTGTCCCTGGTTCCTCTAAATTTGCTGGTGCGGAGGGATCTGTTAGTAAGCCGGCATCGACTGCAGAAGAAGAGGTTGAACTACCTACTGAGGTGGCTGTTGCTGAATCTACTCACGGTCTAACTGGGGCCGTAGAAGATACCCAGCCTGATGCTGCTCGAGGCCTCGATATTGTTCTTCTTAAACAACCTGGACCTGCTCTCGGTTTCCCTGAAGCTAAGACCGATGACTTAGCCCAAGTTGGCGCTGAGCATACCGAAGGTACAAAATTACTACTCTTTCGTACTCTTTCAGGTTCTTCTTTCCATTACTGATATATATATATATATATATATATATTATTTTCTTGTCAGGTTTGTAAGAACAAAATCGTAAAGCACAATACTCTAGAGGAGGGGTGAATAGAGTAGGCAGCGGAATATTGCTAATTAAAAAATGTTAGCAGCAAGATCACAGAATAATAATCACAACTAAATAATGTAAAGGCAGAGATAAGAAAGCAAACGCAAAGACAGCGATGTATACTGGTTTCCCTCTGTTGAGGACTAATCCAGACGGTAGAACTCTTGCTACCAGTTGAATCCACTATTGGCAAAAACCGTAAGTTTTCTTAAGAAGTCATTGCAACTTCTACAACGCGAGCTTTGATACGAAGAACTCGTCCAACTTCAAATATGAAGAGGTATTCTTCAATCAAGCCTTCTGATTACAATCTCTCAGAAACTTCTAGACTGTACCGCACTGGCAAATCGACTAGAGGATTGTAATTGGCTTAGGATCTGAAATTTAAAGCTCAAGAAAACTCTTTGGAAGACTGAATGCTTTAGATAGAGAGAAGATTGAAAGTGAATGAGTGAGTTGAAATGATCGAAATCCTTCTCTATTTATAGGAGTTCCAAAGACAGAATTCTGGCAGAATTTGGGCAGAACTCTTTGAGAAAATCTCGGTCAAATCCGCAACTGCAGGAGGACCAAGTTCCAGAGAATTCAAAGATCAAACGGCCACCAACCGAACTCTGGCCGAACTCTGGCCGAGTTCTGTCAGGGTTAGGTCAGGTTTTAAAAATAGTTTTTGATGATTTTGAAAACCTTTTTGAAAACTTTTTTGAAAGCTTTTGTTTAAATGAATGTTTTTCAAAACAAAGGATATTTTAAAAGTATTTTGAAAACGTTTTGGAATAGCCGATTTGCCAGTACGACTCGGTGTACAACGTATTCCTAGACTCTATAAAATGGAAAATACATTGCTCAAAAGAAATACAGTCTCGAACAGGCAAACATAGCTTCGGTCTTGAACTGTGTAGATGGCTGTTCTTGTTCATGTCCAAGAGTCCGAAACATCCTGACTAGCTTCACTTATCGAGACAGAGTTTGATCAATTATTAAAATCAGGTTGATGATATGACCAATGGGCCAACAATCTCCCCCATTTTGATAATTGACAAACTATGAATGATATAACATTTAAGCTTGAAATAAAATTAAAAATTGTTCATGTCCTGCATTTTCTCAAAAGAAATGTTAGATCTTTATTTTTCTCCCCCATTGTCACTTAGCAAAATAATTGCAAAAGAGGAAAAAACTCCCCCGCAATCAATGCATAAAGAACAAACAGTGAAGAAAACACAAGAAAATAATCATGATAAATGATGGAAATAGTAAAGAAAATTTGCATAACATCACAGGCATGTATTTGTATTCAGACAGTTTATAATAAACAAAGAATTATATCACAGGCAGTTTATAGTTGAGAAGCAGATAAATAAATGCTAAGTAAATAAACTGATGTGAAACATAAACCAATCAAGATACAGATAAAGATGTTCAGATGACATCAAATAAATCCAGTACAAGTCCTCAAAAAGAAATACTGATAATAAAGTCTAAAAATAAAAAAACTTGGAATGTCGGAGCATTTCCAAGTGTACAGTAGATAATGTCTAAGTCTTAAAAAGAAACATATCACAACTCCTTATCATCCTTGACTCATTTCAAAAATTTAATTCAAAGATTAGTAATTTCAACCTTCAATTAACATAATTAATATTATTTTATAGATTAAATATCATTACACAGCAACTATTTCAGATTAGCTGTAAGAGTACTGTCCCAGCTGGCGGAGGTTCACCGGGGAACTCTTAAGTACCGCTTCGCTTCAACCGTAGTTGTGGTGACAGACAGACTCTTTATTGGCTTGTCTCTAACACAGTTTTTGCGTATTTGAAATATAATCATAAAACAAAATTAATTAATTTTATTGACGTCCAAAATTACTAATTCTCGACGTAAATAATTGAAACGATCTTCCGCTAGAGGTTTTGTAAAAATATCAGCTAATTGATTCTCAGTATCTATGTATACAAGGTCAATATCTACATTTTGATGATGATCTCTAAGAAAATGATGTCTAATCTCGATATGTTTAGTACGAGAATGACATACAGGATTCTTAGTCAAATTAATAGTGCTCGTGTTATCACAGAAAATGGGAATATGTGTATAAAATAAATCATAGTCTTCCAAGGTTTGTTTCATCTACAAAATCTGAGCACAACAACATCCTGCGGCGATATACTCAGCCTCTATTGTTGATAGGGCTACAAAATTTTGTTTTTTTACTAAACCATGAGACTAAAGCCTTGCCTAAGAAATAACATGTGCCACTGGTACTTTTTTTATCAATTTTGCATCCGGCAAAATCTGCATCCGAATAACCAGTAAGGTCAAAGGACTTAGTTTTGGGATACCACAAGCCAACAGAAGAAGTGTCCTTAAGGTATCGAAAGATACGCTTAACTACGCACAAGTGTGATTCCTTTGGATTAGCTTGAAAACGTGCACACAGGCAAACACTAAAGATAATATCTGGACGACTAGCAGTTAAATAAAGTAAACTACCAATCATACCTCGATACTTACGTGTGTCGATCGGCTTGCCTTGTTCATCAATATCAAGCTTTGTTGAAGTTGCCATCGGAGTGCCAATAGGTTTGACATTGTCCAGATCGAACTTCTTTAACAAATCTTTTGTATACTTGGCTTGATTTATGAACGTCCCATTGTCAGTTTGTTTGATTTACAGTCCGAAAAAGAATTTCAGCTCTTCCATTATGCTCATCTCAAACTCATTCTGCATACACTTAGAAAATTCTTGACACAAAGATTCATCAGTAGATCCAAATATGATATCATCTACATAGACTTGTATTAAAAGAAGCTTACCATTAAAGGACTTAATAAAAAGTGTAGTATCAACCTTGCCTTTTGAAAAACCGTTGTCAAGTAGGAAAGAGCTTAGACGATCATACCAAGCACGAGGGACTTGTTTCAAACCGTATAAAGCTTTCTTCAACTTGAAAACATGATCAGAGTTTTTAAAATCTGTGAAACCTGGAGGTTGTGCTACAAAAACTTCTTCTTTAATAAAACCATTTAAAAATGCACTCTTGACATCCATTTGAAATAGTTTAAAGTTATGAAAACATACAAACGCAATAACATGCGAATGGATTCTAATCTCGCAACTGGGGTATAAGTCTCATCGCAGTCGATACCTTCTTCTTGATTGTATCCTTGAGCTACGAGTCGAGCCTTATTACGAGTCACTAAACCATTCTCATTAAGTTTATTTCGGAATACCCAACGGGTGCCAATGACCAGATGATCAATAGGCTTGGAAACAAGTTCCCAAACTTGATTCCGTTCAAATTGGTTTAATTCCTCTTGCATAGCATCTATCCAAAAACTATCACTACATGCTTCATCAATAGTTTTGGGTTCTAGCTGTAAAATAAAAGCAATACTAGAAATAATATCTCTACTGGATGTACGAGTACTTACACCTTTGGTAATGTAACCAATTACCAAATCCTTTGGATGATCAGCCATAAATTTTAATCTTTTCGGCAGACTCTGAAGGTAGCTGGTTCCTGGATCTTCTCTAGGAGGATCAGCTAGTACTGAGCTGGGTTGAAAATCAGCTGGAGTTGAGCTTGGTACAGATGTATCTTCGTCATTGTCATCGATAGTCATTTGATTCAATTCATCAAAGGTGACATTGATTGATTCTTCGATGATCATGGTTCGTTTATTGAAGACTCTGTATCCTTTGCTCTTGGCCGCATAACCTAAAAATATACCTTCATCGGCCTTTTCGTCAAACTTTCCCAAATTGTCTTTTGTATTAAGAATAAAATATTTACAGCCAAATATTCTAAAATAAGAAACTGATAGAATTCTATCAAACCATAACTCAAATGGAGTCTTCTTCGATTTGGGTCGAATTAGAACTCTATTGAGAACAAAACAAGCTGTATTGACAGCTTCAGCCCAAAAATATTTGGGTAGACTAAACTGGTTTAACATTACTCTGGCCATTTCGGATAGAGTTCTGTTCTTACGTTCCACAACTTTATTTTGTTGTGGAGTCCTAGGACAGGAGAACTCGTGTACAAAATCGTGTGTGTCACAAAATTGCTCAAACTCTGCATTCTCAAATTTGCCACCATGATCGCTTCTTATGCGAGTGATCATGTAACCTTTTTTATTCTGTACTTTCTTGTAAAAGGCGACAAATTCGGATAATGCATCATTCTTACGTGTCAAGAAGTATACCCACGTGTATCTAGAAAAATCATCTACAATTACAAAAGCATAAAGTTTACCTCCAAGGCTAGCAACTCTGCTAGGACCAAATAAGTCCATATGAAGCAATTATAGAGGTCTAGTAGTACATACTGCGTTTACTGACTTGAATGTGGATCTGGTAGCTTTGTTCTTTTCACATTAGTTGTATACTGAATCCTTCTTGAATGTTATGTCCGGTAAACCATGTACTAGCTTCTTTGTGGATAATACTGATATTGTGTCCATATTTGCGTGACCGAGTCTCATGTGCCACAGATGACTCTCATCACTTTTAGACATTAAGCATCTACCTGAAATGTTAGTTTCTTCCAACAAATAGAAAACATATATGTTGTCTTCCCTGATACCTTCAAAGATAGTACTACCAGTTGAGCTATCAACTATAGTACATTTGTCTTTTCTAAAGTTGATGCCATAACCATGATCAGCTAAATGACTTATGCTGAGTAGATTATGTTTCAACTCGGTAACCAGACAGACATCCTTAATTATAGGATAGGGAGACTTACCAACATCACCGATACCAATAATATACCCTTTCAAGTTATTACCGAAGGAGACATAGCCTTCCTTCTTTTTCTTCGACAGTGTTGCAAATAGTGTAGCGTCACCGGTCATATGCCGTGAGCAACCGCTGTCGAGAATCCATTTACTTCTAGTATGTGAAAGGTGTTCCACCTATAAAATAATTTACAGATAAAACTTTTGGTACCCATTTCTTGTAGGGTCCTGAAATGTTAACCTTTGGTATCCAAGCATAAATATTTAAATCAACAAGCTTTCTGATTCTACATGCAGATGAAATATGACCAATGAGGCCACAATAATGACATTGTGCATGTCGAGTGTTGAAAGCTGAGTGGTGTGCATGGTTGGTAGGTTTAGGTTTTCTAGTATAGAAGAAAGCATACCTATAATCCTGTTTGGGCTTAACCTTTTGGGGTAAAGGTTTGATAGGGTTAGGTCTGACAGTGTTTGGCGTAGGAATGTTCCGATTTTTCGGTAAGTGACACGTGTTAGGAAAGGAGGCAGCAGTCTCAGGCTGTTTTTCTAACCTAATTTCTAATCTTTTGGAAGTGTTATACAACTTAGTATAATCATAAGTGAGTGTTTCCATTCTGATTTGTGCACTTTGAAGACTTTTCTTCTCTATAGAAAGTTCTTCCTTGAGTTGGTCAATAATTTTGTCTTTCTCTTCAGATGACTTGGTAGTCTCATGTAATAAGAGCTTTATAGAAGAAAGCTCACCAGACTCACTAACATTATTTCTAACCTCAGCTAGTAGGTCGGTAAGTCTACCTATTTCACCTTTGTACTCTTTGAGTACCTTCTTAGAGGTCTGATACTTGCTACGCAGTTTCCTGTAATCAGTCATCAGTTCACTGAAGGCATCTCCTAATTGCTCAAAAGTGAAGTCATCATAAGTATCAACTACAGGTTCAGTAGGTACCTGATCGGATGCCATAATGTATACGTTTGCAGCGTCTTTTGATTGTTCGTCTTCTGAGTCGCTGGCTTCACTTTCATGCCATATGCTGGTGTTAGCATACTTCCGTCATGTTGATCTTTTCAGGTTCCTTTTTTCATACCTGTTGCTCTTCTTGCTTGATGATGAGTTTGTAGGACAATCCTTCTTCATGTGTCCCTTCTTCTTGCAGCCATAGCAGACAGCATCATCTTGATACCAGTTGTTGCTGCTGTTGTTTTATTTGGCTCTCTTCTCATATCTCATGACTCTTTTGAATTTCCTTGCTAGGAGTGCTTGATCTTCAGCATCAGATTCACTGCTGTCTGAGTCACCTTCAGCAGCTTTTCTGTACTGAGCCTTGAAAGCGATCGTCTTCTCCTTTGGTGTAGGCTCTTCAAAATCTTGTAGCTCCAGTTCATGAGTGAGTAGCTTACCCATGAGTACTTCGAGGGACATAGTTGTGAGGTCATTCCCTTCAATGATTGCAGTAGCCTTTTGAATCCAGTTCTTGGTAAGTGCTCGCAGGAGTTTGCAAATCTTTTTATGGTTACTGTACTCTTTGCCTAGGGAGGACAAAGGATTTACAATATCCAAGAACCTTTCGAACATCTGAGTAACTGTTTCGTTGGGCTTCATCTTAAACACCTCATACTCTTGAGTAAGTCTGCTGACTTTAGATTCTTTGACTTGAGTCATGCCTTCATGTGTGACTTCAAGTAGCTTCCATACTTCATTAGCCGTTGTGCAGATAGACACCCTGTTAAATTCAGTTTTGTCTAAAGCACAACATAGAGCGTTAATAGCACGTGCGTCAAGACTGGCCCTTTTTTTTTCTTTCTCTGTATATCTGCTATGGGGTTTTTCAACTAAAACTCCATCAACATTTATATGAGGTGGCTTTTGATAGCCATCAAGAACAATAGACCATAAATCAAAGTCAAGTGATTTAAAAAAGAAACTCATCCGTGTGTTCCAATAGGTATAGTTTGTACCATCAAACAGTGGAGGTCTGTTTGTGGCCTGGCCTTCACTTGTTAATTATAAAATCTTGTAATTTCTTTAATTATAAATGTTGTAACAAATTTAGAAATGTGAATGAGCAACAAATGTTATATTTTGAGCATTTATTTCTTGCGGGCTTGACAGCGTTCTACCGCCGACTCTGCGGCGTAGGCTGGCTTGGACACGTCTCGTATCCAGAAAAGTGGGTGCGGGTCGTGACACCACGGGTACGTTATCTTTGCACCTCTCTTCGGATGAGATTTTTTGACTTCGATTTTGTGTGCTCCTCGTGAGGCTGACTGCCATTATATATTCCCTTATAGACAAGGAGAAGGAACCACTCATAGAGATAGCCCAAGGTATTGGGGGAGAAAAAGAGGTTGTCCCTGGTTCCTCTAAATTTGCTGGTGTAGAGGGATCTGTTAGTAAGCCGGCATCGACTGCAGAAGAAGAGGTTGAACTACCTACTGAGGTGGCTGTTGCTGAATCTACTCACGGTCTAGCTGGGGCCGTAGAATATACCCAGCCTGATGCTGCTCGAGGCCTCGATATTGTTCTTCTTAAACAACCTGGACCTGCTCTCGGTTTCCCTGAAGCTATGACCGATGACTTAGCCCAAGTTGGCACTGAGCATACCGAAGGTACAAAATTACTACTCTTTCGTACTCTTTCAGGTTCTTCTTTCCATTGCTGATATATATATATTATTTTCTTGTCAGGTTTGTAGGAACGAAATCGTAAAGCACAATACTCTAGAGGAGGGTGAATAGAGTAGGCAGCGGAATATTGCTAATTAAAAAATGTTAGCAGCAAGATCACAGAATAATAATCACAACTAAATGATGTAAAGGCAGAGATAAGAAAGCAAACGCAAAGACAGCGATGTATACTGGTTTACCTCTGTTGAGGACTAATCCAGACGGTAGAACTCCTGCTACCAGTTGAATCCACTATTCGCAAAACCGCAAGTTTTCTTAAGAAGTCCTTGCAACTTCTATAATGCGAGCTTTGATACGAAGAACTCGTCCAACTTCAAATGTGAAGAGGTATTCTTCAATCAAGCCTTCTGATTACAATCTCTCAGAAACTTCTAGACTGTACCGCACTGGTAAATCGACTAGAGGATTGTAATTGGCTTAGGATCTGAAATTTAAAGCTCAAGAAAACTCTTTGGAAGACTGAATGATTTAGATAGAGAGAAGATTGAAAGTGAATGAGTGAGTTGAAATGATCGAAATCCTTCTCTATTTATAGGAGTTCTAAAGATAGAATTCTGGCAGAATTCGGACAGAACTCTTTGACATGAGAAAATCTCGGTCAAATTCGCAACTGCAGGAGGACCAAGTTCCAGAGAATTCAAAAATCAAACGGCCACCAACCGAACTCTGGCCGAACTCTGGCCGAGTTCTGTCAGGGTTAGGTCAGGTTTTAAAAATAGTTTTTGATGATTTTTGAAAACAAAGGATATTTTAAAAGTATTTTGAAAATGTTTTGGAATAGACTATTTGCCAGTACGACTCGGTGTACAACGTATTCCTAGAATCAATAAAATCGAAAATACATTGCTCAAAGGAAATACAGGCTCGAACAGGCAAACATAGCTTCGGTCTTGAACTGTGTAGATAACTGTTCTTGTTCATGTCCAAGAGTCCGATACATCCTGACTAGCTTCACATATCGAGACAGAGTTTGATCAATTATTAAAATTAGGTTGATCATATGACCAATGGGCCAACAAGGTTTAGATTCTTGTCAAGCATCTCTTCTTGGAGCAAAAGATCCTCATCAAGCTTTCTCCCCAACGACCTCCTCCGAAGACGATGAGATGGCCAAGAAAGTCGTCAAAGCTTTCTATTCTGTCCTGAAAGTAAAGCTTTCTGGAGTTCTGAATCGAAATATCGCCTTTAGCTTTGTGAAGGCTGTTGCTGAATGCCAAGTGGTGGCTCTTGAGAGCATTGCTGGCTAATAGGAGCGGGCTAGTGCTCTAAAGAAAATTCAGAATGACTTGGAGGACCATGTGGCCAAACTCAGGGAGGCCAAACAACGAAGCTCGACGTCGCTATTTCGTAAAGAAGACGAGGCTTTAGTTGCGGCTCTCGCTCAAGAGATTAGTGAATTGGATGATCATTATGAGCAGTTCGACGCTGCGAATGAGGCACGTGCTGCTTCGAAGATTGAGCTGGCTGCACAGATTACTGAGAAATATAATCACATTGCGCGGATCCAAAGTGAGATTGCTCAACTGGAGGCCAGCTTGAGGACAACGACGTCTGAACAAGAGGAATATTTGGTTCAGGCTGCCATGATCGCCATAACTTTCGACCACTTAAAAGAACAGCTGGTGAAGTTGGAGGGAGAGCACGTAAATTTGATCCCCTTCTAGGATGAGGCTGCTCGTCAAGAAGGGGCGCACCGCCATGCTACCGCGAAGTCCGAAGCCAAAATTACAACTCTAAGGGATAGCATCAATCGATTATGTATCCCTTAGATTTTCTCTTCTAATAGGCTCAATTAGCTGCCAAGACTCCTATATCTTTTTTTTCGCTATCTTTTGATAGACATTTTTAATAAAGAATCTTTTTGGCTTTCAAAATTCATGAATGAAGTTTGTGAAATATCAGAACTAGAGGTAACGTGGACGTAGTAAAGATATTTCTGGTGAGTATTTTGCTGGAGAATTTGATGTGGACTTATTATCCGTTTTATATTCAAGGTTCTTTGAATATAGATAATAAGTTGAAAGAAGCTGCTAATAGAGGTAATATGGATGTAATGGCAGAGGATGTTCTATATCTGACCCGAGGTTATATGGACATGGAAGGAAATATAACATTCGGTAGGGATAATTCAAAGGTAATATGGACGTGATTATCCTTGATGAATGATTTGCTCAGAGGTTATATGGACATGGCAAAATATTTCTTAATCATCACACTGGAAAAATAATTATCGAAAAACAGTTCAGAGGTAATATGGACGTGACTTATTTTCGCCAGATCGAGTTTGAGCAGAGTCCAAAACGAAAATAATTCCACTGGAGAATCTTTTTAGAGGACCTATTATCCATGGCATATTCAAGACTCTTGAAATACAGATAATAGTTAAATAATTTTTTTGAATCACATAAATATTGTACTATACTTTTACATGACTAAAACAGGGTATATGTGAACACTGTTCATGAAGGTTACACATAATATTTCTTCAGGAACTTACCGTTGATCGACATCATAAGCAAGTCACCATCATGCTTGTTTAGTCGATATGTACCGTTAGAATACACTGATTCTATAACGAAAGGACCTTCCCATTTAGGATGAAATTTTCCTTTTATTTTGTGCGTCATGACAATTGGTCTTCTCACTGCTAAGACCAGATCACCAACTTGGAAGATTCTTTCCTTTATTTTTTTATTAAAGGCTCTGGAAAGGCGTGCTTGGTATAGCTTAATACGCTGCTGAGCTAATAAGCATTTTTCGTCTAGTGCTTCGAGTTCTTGTAGTCGCAGACGGTAATTTTCTTCGGCAGTCAACTCACTGCTAAGGCTACTCGAAGAGAGGGAATCTAGATTTCTAGGGGAAGAACTGCTTCGCTCCTATAAACCAAAAAGAATGGCGTACTGCCAGTTGGAGTTCGGACCGTTGTATGATAGGCCCAGAGACATCCGCCGAGCTTCTCATTCCAATCGCGCTTGTTTGAAGACACAAACTTCTTAAGAAGTTTAATAATGTTCTTATTGAAGGCTTCTGCTAACCCATTAGCCGCTGGATTGTAGGCAGTAGAGGCTATATTCTAGATTCGATTTTTATCACAGAACCAATAGAAAGCATGGCTCGCGAATTGTAGACCATTATCATGGATGCTCCTGTGAGGTAGGCCGAAGCGATAGATAACGTGATGTTTGATGAAACTGATCACGTTCGACGTCTTCACTTCAGTGAGCGGTATAGCTTCCGTCCATTTAGAGAAGTAATCGGTTATAGCTAGGATGAATCGATGTCCTCTGGAGGACGGTGGGCTGATTGGGCCTATGACGTCCATACCCCAGATTTCAAAAGGCTAAGACGCTGCCGTCGGGTATAGAAACTCCGAAGGTTGATGAATGAAATCAGCGTGGAACTGACAAGCCCTACACTTCTTTACATATTCAATAGCATCTGCTATCATGGTGGGCCAATAATAACCCATTCGTCTGAGGCGATCTTGTAATTTAAGGCCTGGTTGATGTGCACCACAAACTCTGTCGTGAGCCTTATGGAGTGCATATTTGGCTTCTGTGTCTGATAAAGATCGTAACAGTAGCCCGTCGTTAGAGCGTCGGTACAACATTTTGGTAGCTGTATCATAGTAAAATCTGAAGGATCGACGCTGCTTCCTTTGGGTCCTCAGGGAAGATTCCATAGATGGCGTAGTCTATGAAAGAAAATCTCTAGTCTTTAACATTGACATTTGTTTCCATTGCGTAACTGTGATGAATATGCATGGCATCTTTCACACAGAATAGCTCTCGACCAGACTCTGTGATCGAATGTTGAGTGTTGACAGGAATAGTCAGGGAAGAAGCAAGACCAGCTAAAGCATCTGCTTCTATATTCTGTAATCGAGGTACGTGCTCGATGAATAATCCAGCGAAAGTAGAAGCCAATTCGATTGTCGCTTTGTGATATGGGATGAGGTCTTCATGACGAACTTCATAATCCCCTTGGACCTGACTAACTATTAGCTTAGAATCGCCGTAAGCTTCTAGATAGTCAACTCCCATTTGTTTTGACAGTTGAAGGCCGATCAGTAGGGCATTATATTTGGCCACGTTGTTAGTACAGGGTTCCACGAGAGAATATGTATGGTGTATAACCAGATGGTCGGGTGACACAAGCATAATGCCTACTCCGGCCATGATATTTCTTTTAGGTCCTATTCTTGATGCACCGTCAAAGAATATTTGCCAAATGGGGATTTCCTCAGTTGCGGTGTTAGACTCCACAACTTTACCGAGGATTTCATCGTAGAGTTTGGAAGATTCTGGCACCGGATAAGCTGCTAGAAAATCAGCTAACACTTGGCCTTTTACTGCCTTCTGAGGGACGAACAACATATCATATGGAGTCAACAGCATTGCCGATGTAACTAAATGGGAATTGAGAGAACCCGGTTTAGTCATGAGTATTCTGAGAGGATTGACTTTAGATATGATGTGGATAGTCTGCCCAGACATATAGTGGCGTGTCTTCTGGATAGCAAATACTAGTGTGAGACATTCCTTATCCACAGGTGTGTATCTGTGCTCGGCACCCACCATCGTGCGGCTGAGGTAGTAGATTGCCTGTTCATGGCCGCCTTCATTCTTCTGAGCTAATAGAACACTAAGGTAATGGTCCATAGTGCGAACATATAGTAAGAAGGGCTTCCCCATTATTGGAGCCACCAATACTGGGGCTTATGAGATACTTCTTGATGTCGTCAAATACGTGTTGACATTGTTCAGTCCAGACGAAAGATACTCCTTTCCTCATGAGCTGAGTAAACGGTTGAGACCTTCCAGAAAGGTTTGAAATGAATTGTCTGATGTAGGCTAGCCTTCCTTGAAGTCCGCATAGCTTTTAGAGATTTTGTGGAGGATGCATATCGAGGATAGCTTTTACTTTTTTCGGGTCAAGATGTATACCCTTTGAAGTGATAACAAAACCAAGGAACTTACCGCTGGAGACTCCCAGAAAAGACTTGGTTGGATTTATCTTGAGTTGGTGTACACGCATTAGTTCGAACACCATTCTCAAATCTTGGAGGTGGTTGCCCTTGAGATGACTTTTAACTGCGATATCATCTACGTAGCATTCTACTGTTTTGCACAAATGATTACAAAAAATTATGTTCATAGCTCGTTGGTATGTCGTCCCTGCATTTTTTAATTCGAAGGGCATCACCGTATAGTAGTATACCTCCAACGGTGTTCGAAAAGATGTGTGTTTCTCATCGTCGGGGAACCTCTTGATCTGGTTGTAGCCTGAGAACCCATCTATGAAGGACATCCGCTCGAAGCCGCAAGTATTGTCGATCATTACGTCGGTGATCGAAATAAGGAACTCATCTTTCTGGCATACAGAGTTCAAATTACGATAATCGATACAGACTCGAACTTTACCATTATTTTTTATAACTGGCACAATGTAAGCGACCTATTCAGGGTGTTGTCCTTCGCGAATGAACTTGTTTGAAATAAGCTTCTTGACTTCACTCTCAATGGCCTCCATGATATCTGGTCGAAATCGTTGTTGTTGTTGCTTCACTGGCTTAGCTTTGGATGAGATATTTAGGTGGTGTATAGCAACTTTAGGGGCCAAGCCTGATATCTCTTCATAGCTCCATACAAAGACGTCAATGTATTCTCTTATAAGCTGTATAAGAGATTGTCGTTCTTCGCCAGACAGCCTTTTGCTAATGAAGATTGGTTTAAAAGATGATTCATCTCCTAAATTAACTTGGATGACTTCGCCTTCAGTAGGTGGTTTACGTTGTTCGAAACGTAACTCCCACCTAGTATCCATCTTTTGAGCCCATTGTTCAAGCTCGATCGATTGGACATCGTCTGCAATTTGGTCAACTGACACCATGTTGGAACAAAGTTGCTTTGAACATGTCTCCAATGCTGGAGTCTGAATCCCAGAGGTAGGAATGAGAACAATGATCCGCTTCGACGTCTGATCCTTCAGGAGTTGTTGGAGGAGTTACTAACCCAAACGAACACCGTTTTGTTGATAATAGTTCTCGGGTTTGTCGGGAGGAGCAAAGTAACATATTGGCAATTGTAGTCCCTGACCGTAGTCTAGCCCTTGGCCGCTTTTTATATTATATCCCATATTCTTGATGATATTTGTAGAGGCTAAAAAATAAGCTGTGCAACCCATTAAGGTGTTCGATAATCAGATGGCACTAAAATATTACATTGTGCCAAACAATTAAGTTGTACAACATTAAGCTGCACCAACGTCAGGTTTTGCTGGAGTTAGGTTGTGCGAGCGCCACATGGTGCACTTCCTCGAGAAGCTGTAACGACATCATCATTACTTGACAAACTGAAAGCACAGAGATTAAGGAAAATTCGTTCAAATCTCGCGCAACGCGACGCTCGAGAAGATTTTGTCAGCATGTAATTAATGCTGACAGCTGGTTCGTGCAAGTCACTGTATGGCATGAGTATTAATCAATACAGCACAAAAACAACCTAGTCAAAGGTGCCAATTGTCCAGTTGCGCCCATGCGCAGTCTGACAAGTTGGCGCTACTTGATCAATTCTTATTTTTAACAGGGTGACGTGGTGCACAAACCACCAACTTTGCAGAGTGTGTTCACTATACTGCTCACGACCATGCCCATCTCAATCAAATGATGTCACACGTCTATAGCAGTTGGTACAACTGCTCATGCAAGTTGTTACATTGCGCCACGCACAACCTGATGAAGCTCGTGCAAGGTGATCAACAAGTGTTCAGAACAAAGTATTGTGTCGCGCAAGCCACTAACTTTGCAGAACGTGCCCACTATACTGCCCATGACCACGTGCATCTTAATCAAACGATGCCACGCATCTACAACAGTTAGTGCAACCGTTCGTGCAAGCGAACAAGAGACACGCAACCTGAAGCACGTGCAACATAGAATAACTGCTAAACAATTGTTTCAAAGAACTCTATAAATAGAGTTTCAAATCAATCTCAAGCAATCAAGAGTGATCATAATCTCCTGCAAAAGTGCTGCTGCATCCTCCAGAGGCTCGTGTCTTCAGTATCACGTCGTCCAAGGGATAAAGTGATCGTCTTCTGATCAAATTCATATAATTGTACTTCTCCAAAAATTAATTGTACTTCTGTACTCTCTTTTTCTTAAGTTTGTAATAAGACTTTTGTTCTTTGCAAACAAAATGGCGACTCTGCTGGGGACGACTTTCTCCTCTGACGAGAAAGTGACAACTCAATGTGATACCGTATCAATTGGCAAGACGCAGAAGACCCTGGTCGTTCAAGTCGACCAGACAGCCTACGAAACTATGATCAATGCTGGGGGTCCCAAGCGCACTACTCCCACCGTTAAGAGCAAGACACGCTCTGTTTGGACTCCTAAGTCGTCGGTGGTGCAATCTTCTACCGCTGTACAAATTGTGCCCATCACTGTATTAGCGTAACCTAAGGGAGACAGTCTTTTGTCTAATCCCTCCACTTTTCCGTTTCTGAAATCGAAGGAGACTCTGCCTCGACACACTGCTGTCCAAAACAAGGGAAAGTACCCTTTGGCCTTCTCTTCCCTGGCATAATCTGCACCTGTTTTTGCTTCTGCACCCATCACTGCTTTAGCGCAACCTAAGGGAGATAGTCTTTTAGCTAATCCCTCCACTTCTCCGATTCTGAAATCAAAGGAGACTTCATCTCGACACACTGCTGGACAAAATAAAGGAAAGCGCCCAGTGGCCTTTTCCTCTCCGGTGCAACTTGCGCGTGTTCTTTCTCTGGCACAACTTATGCCTGCTCATGCTCTGACGCAACCTGCACATGCTTATGCACTAGCGCAATGTAAAGAGAAGCACTGCTTAGTGACTCCCTCTTTGCCACTAAATCAGAAGTTTAGTGAGAAATTACTAAATCTAGGAAAACGCTCTTTAGCTTTTCCTCATTCTGCTAGAGTCGTTGACTGGGTAGAAAGTACTGCTCTCCTTAACAGAGACAACCAAATCTCTGTCGGGAAGACGAGTTCTATTCAGAATAAACCTTCCATGCAAAAGGGTATTATGCCTACTCCAAAGAGATCAGGGCAGGATCTACCAACCTTATGTACTTCAAGATCCCGACGAGGTAAACTACTAGTATCTCAAGTTGATGCACAAGTAGCTCCCCCATCTGACTTGCGTACCTATATCAATATGTGCCAATTAGCCTCAACCTCGGGAAATCACAAAATATATCAAGCGCAACCTGCACTAGTTGCTAACTTACAGCAGAGGAAGAAAGCTGAGGTGAAAGATCTTGTGACTTATGCTAACCAGCTTAGCACGTCCTTGTACACTCAAGGTACAGGACACCTCAAGAACAGGAATCATGTCCCGAATATCGTCAACGACTACATTCCTGCTACTTCTTCTCGTCCTGTTAGTGACCTCTATGAACTCTTAATACAGAAGCAGAAGGTTGCAAATCCATCATGTCCAACGGTGGTCCAACAACAATAGTATCATTGTAATCACCACCATGAAGTTGTCATGAAATGCTGCTGTCAGTCAGCCAAGCGGTTTATCTTTGACCGTTTGAATTATGTTAAGACTCCTGAACCAATCCTAGTGGACGAAGATGAATTACTCTTTGCTCCTGCCAAGATGACATCTCGAAGCACTGGGGGTGAAAAACGTCCAAGATGTAATGCATCCTGCAATCCTAGTCAGCAGTACTTAGATTGGATTCATGAATCCAATTAAGGAGTACATCAATATACTAGGTCAAGAAGCCGAGACACAATCGGTCAAAGTAATCTTCTTGATTCTAACCAAGATTCCTTCAGTCAAAAAGATATCACTATCACTTATTCTGGGGGTAGTTCTTTATGTGACTTTGATGCAGACAGTGAAAGTTCTGAAAGGACTATCCTTTCTACTAGCTCGTCTTCAAGGGCTAGAGAAGTGACTGCTTATGCCGTCACAGAAGATCAAGATACTTCCAGTTCTTCCAGTCAAGAGCAGAGAATTGATACTTTGGAGGCTAGTTTGAAGAACGTGGCTGAGATGATGACAGGCATGCACGTTGTGATCATGTCACAACATACAGTTCTACCGGTCACGAATCTAATTCCGACTCAGGAACCTGTAACAACATCAGTTCCCACAAATATTGATCTGGGGGTACAATCTCCTCACACCACTTCCATTCCTGTGCAGGCTATTCCAAGTCAATCTGGTGCTGGGGTTATCATACGGTACCCCCTCCTAACACATTGAATCAATCCACTACTCTACAATCTACGGGAGATACCAATGAGGCCGTAAAACTTTAACGTACTTAATTTGAGGCTTTCAAACAGAAGGATGGCCTACAGAAGCTTGGGATTAAACAGCCCTATCCCATAGAGTAGAAAGAGGTTCAATTTCCTCCTAAATACACACCTCCAACTATTATGCTGTTTGATGGCAGCATATCTCCAAGTCAATACCTCAATCACTTTAAAGTAATGACTGATCAAATTCAACCAAACGATGCTCTTCTAACTAGAGCATTTGTCAGCTGTTTAGCTGGTACAGCATATGACTGGTATCGTAGTTTACCAGATGGATGTATAACCTCTTTCGCTGGCTTCAAACAAATGTTCTTGGAACGATTTTATGAGGGAACCAATGACATGACTATGTCTGCCCTCTTCAAAATCAAACAACAATATAATAAAACTACTGAACGTTTTATTGAACGGTTCTATCATGAAGCACTCAAAATGTCTCTCGGAACTCCAGATGCTTTGACTATAGACACTTGCAAATCAAACTTGTTGCCTATAATCAGCATGTGGACATGAACAACACATTTTCAGGATTGGCCTTCTTTCATAATGAACGCCCAAGCGACAGAAGAGAGCACTAACAAATTCAAGCAACTAGGCATTCAAATACCTAATATTGATAAAGATGAACGCGCTACACCAAATAATAATGGCCGGCAGAACAATCGCAAGAGCAAAGAAACTTTGGCCATTAACCTCAAAGGCAAAGAAGCCTTAGCAATCAATGTAAATCAGCCAACATCTATCCCTACAGCACCACCACAATGGGCACCACGTCTAAAAGAAGAATACTCTTTCAATGAAGATGATATTATGAGTATCTTTGATTGCCTCATCAAGAGCAATAAACTCCAACTGCCAGAACCTAAACAGCCAAATGAAGTTGGTAAGACTGACCATCCTAAATATTGTTTTTACCATAAGTTTATTGGACATCCAACTCGAGCATGCTATGTGCTCAAGGGTAAAATTCAGAAGATGGTCAATTCCGGTGCAATCACTTTCCAGCAAGACGAGAAAACTGTAATGGCTAATGTCGTCACTTTATAGTTTGGAGATTTTCCAGCTTAACTTGTGCATGACGGTGTCATCCCCATCCCAACAACTACTCTGGAGATTGTTAATCTTCCACCTGCATGAACTGATGGTCTTGTTCCTCTATCTACTGATAGAGATGTGATTATATGGATCCATTCAGAACTAGTGGCAGACTTTGCAACACCATCTTCTTCCACCAAGTTCAAGAAGGCCACTAAAAATAAATTATGTCATATGATTTCATTTGGTGAACATTGTCTTTCACCTCTAACTGCTACCTACTTCTCGGTAGTAGATAATCCTTCTTCTTCTTCCACTGATAAGACAACATTGTCAAAATCAGAAGCCAAATGCCAACCAGCTTTCAATCTGTATAGTCCATAGTCTCGTGAACTCATGACGAAGATGGGATATAATTTATAAAAGGCCTCTGGTTTGAATCATGGAAAGGGATCTCATGTACCTCTTTCTCTCTGTCTTTCTCACAATCAATCTCGGGTAGGTTTGGGTTACTGGACAAACTCTCCATCTTGCCAAAATAAACCTTCTAGAAATAAAACCCAAGCAAAGATTTGCAATATGGTGTTCTTTGAGCCTGTATCCGAAGAAGAAGTCTTAGATGGTACCAGGTCTAGGAAACCTTACTTAAGAGACTATTCAGAAGGTCAAGAAAACCTTGCTCCAGCTCTGGAGGCTCCTCAAGCATCACCTTCTCCTGCTGTCAATGTTCCATCAGCTTCGTCACCCCCAATAGAGCCAACTCTTCCTAAACCGACGACAGTCGACAAAGGGAAATAGCCTGTCCGTTTCGACAAAGTATTGAAGAAGACTTCAACCTTGGGACTTGAGAAGCCGTATAACTTTGATATACTGGCTCAGCTGACCAATACTCCAACAAGATTGTTATTTTTTGAGCTACTCTGTCTTTCGAGGAAGACTCGGGAAACATTAAGTGAAGCTTTGACGCAAGCTGATACTTATCTGGCACTTCTCAAGAAACCAGAGGATGAGCCTATAACATGCCTTCAGTGTCATAGTGTGATGGAACTGATGCCAAATATCACCTTTACACAAGATGATATGTTGTTGGAAGTTAATCGTCATGATCGACCCCTCTACTTCATGGGATATGTTGATACCACGAAGGTTGATCGTATCTTGATCGATCCTGGGTCTGCACTTAGCATCATGCCAAAGACTCTACTAGATGCATTGAAGATTCCTGTACATAATCTTTCGACAACCATCACGACAATCCTGGGATTCAATTCTAGAAGAAGTGAACCTTTGGGAAAGATCCGCCTGAAAATTCAAATAGGCAATCTTCGTACGAAGGTTACTTTCTACATGATTGATAATCACGACTCTTATAATGCTTTACTAGGACGACCCTTTCTACATGAGCATAACATTGTACCATCCACTTTACATCGATGCTTCAAGTATGTGGATGTCAATAGAGAGGTCCAAAAGGAAGTAGCCGATTTAAATCCTTTCAGGGGTATTGAAGAATATTTTATGGACTCTCGGATGTAAAAAGAGGAGTTCATGAAAGTTGTATTGGCAATGGATAGTGAGGAAGATCAGAAACATACTTCAAAAGATATTCTCATGATCTCCGTCAAAGGACGTGCTACTCGTCCCTCTTCTTCTCAGACATTGACTATACATCTTTCCTCTCATAACAAGCAGCCTCCTGCTGTAGTAAAGGAACAAAAGGAGGTCACCTCTTCTTGTTATCGACCTTCGTCGTAACAAACCTTTTCCTTCTCCTCTGGTTATCAATCTTACTAAGCCTTCTGTGAAGGCTAAGATTCATGTTGTAAATGATGATGTACAAATTAATAAAATAGCATCTTCTTTATAGTATACTGATGTCCTTTATTATACTCGATGTTATTTAAAAATGTTAGATAACTTTGAACCACTTGCCATAGGAGCAGTTAAAGCTTCCCAAAATGAAGTATCGCTCGAGCCAATGCATGACTCCTTCTTCCTAGTTCCTTCCAGGAAGAAAGATGAACTTCCTATACTTTATAATAGAGGAACAGAACAAAGGATCACGTCCGATAGTGAAGAAGAAAATCACGATAACGAAAGACTCCAACTACGTCGTTATAGTCAGCAATCAAAAGATATCATTCAAAGATGGGCTATAATTTTAAAGCTGGTCTTAATGGCGGCAAAGGAAGGCGAACTCCTATTCGTATTTCTGCTCCGAAAGGAAAATTACTACAACAAAATGAAGCGGGGTTTAGGTTATACTTCACCAATTCCGACTCCAGAAGCCTTCGAATTCGAGGAAGAAGAATGATCTAACTCTTCTGATTCTATCTCATGGAATTCAGACACCAGTGTAGGGCACGTCCATCGCGTGACTTTATCTTCCAATATGGTGACTGTCGAGTTCTCGGAAGATGATGAAGACTTTGCCGATGCTTCTGAATCTGATCCTTGGACACAAATGATGGATACTCAATGGGAGCTTCGCTTTGAACAACGTAAGTCACCTACTGAAGATCAGTTGGTTCAAATCAATATTGGAGATGAAATTTCCCCAAAACTGATATTTTTTAGCAAAAGCCTCCCTGAAGCTGATAAACAAGAACTAATCCAACTCATTAGGGAATACATTAATGTATTCGCTTGGAGCTATGACGACATGCCGGGGTTAGATCCTGAGATCGCTACCTACAAGCTCAATATTCTGCCAAATGCAAAGCCAGTTAAACAGCAACAACGTCAGTTTCGACCTGATATGATGGATGCCATAGAAGCTTAAGTTAAGAAACTCATCGCCTGCGGTTTCATCAAAGAAGAACACAATCCGGATTGGATGGCTAATATTGTCCCAGTTTTGAAAAAAACAAAAAAAGTTCGGGTTTGCATCGACTTCAGAGACCTTAATGAAGCTTGTCCCAAAGACGAATTCCCTCTCCCAATCACTGATGTCATGATTGACAATACTTGCGAATTTGAACGTATGTCTTTTATGGATGGATTTTCAGGATACAATCAAATCAAAAAGCATCCAGAAGATGAGAAATATACATCTTTCCACAGTCCTCTTGGAGTCTATTGCTACACTGTCATGCCATTCTGTCTTAAGAACGCTGGTGTAACTTATCAGTGGGCCATGAGTACCATCTTTCATGATCATTTACGAAAGACTGTTGAATGTTATATTGACGATATTACTGTCAAAAGTCGTCTAAAAGAAGACCATATTCAAGATTTGAGAACTATTTTCGATCTAATGTGCCAGCATAAACTCAAGATGAATCCTACCAAGTCATTCCTGGGAGTCTTTAGTGGCAAATTTCTTGGATTTGTTATTACCTCTAAAGGTATACACGTTGACTCTGAGAAAATCAAAGCCATTCAAGAGATGCATCCTCCATGCAACCTAAAAGAGCTACGAGGATTCCAGGGACAACTTGCGTACATCAGAAGATTCATCTCAAATCTCTCTGGATGCTGTAGACCATTCACTCAAATCATGAAGAAAGGTGTATCCTTTATTTGGACTGAAGAATGTCAACAAGCATTTGAAGACATAAAACGGTACTTGATGAACCCTCCAGTTCTAGTGCCTCCAGTGTCAGAAATACCTTTCCTGATGTATGTTCGAATAATGGACCATTCCCTAGGCGCTTTATTAGCTCAGAAGAATAAAGAGGGTCATGAACAGGCTATCTATTACCTTAGTCGTATGATGGTTGGAGCTGAGCATCGATACACTCCAATGGAAAAAGAATGTCTAGCTTTGATGTTTGTTGTTCAAAAGATGAGACATTATATCACTGGCCAAACTATTCATGTTATTTCTAGAGTTAACCTTCTCCGGGTCCTGATGAAGAAGCCCAGTACACTCAATTCTAGGCTTGCAACATGGGCCATATTGTTAGACAATATGATATGGTTTATGTTCTTCAAAAGTCTGTTAAAGGACAAGCCCTTGCTGACTTTCTGGCAGCTCATCCTGTTCCCGAAACATCTAAACTCTACAATAAGATTCCAGATGAAATCTTGGAGTCCAACTTGATTTCTGAAAAAAATCTTATTTAGCGTTTATTCTTTGATGGTGCATCCAAAATTGGACCAAAAGGTGCTATTGTTGCTGGAGTCAAAATTGTTCTCGTCTCACCAGAAGGGTTAGCTATCCAAATATCATATTCTTTAGATGAGTCGTATTCCAACAATGTAGCTGAATACAACGCTCTGCTCACTGGTCTCCAATTGGCTAAACAATTAGATATTGAGTATCTTGAAGTTTATGGAGACTCCAAACTGATTGTCAATCAAGTTAGAGGCACATACGAAGTTCGACATCCAGATTTGGTTCCATATCATGATGTAGTGATAAGGATGGCCACTTTATTCAAAGGCTTCTTCATTGAGCATGTACGTCGAACGTGTAACACGGAAGCTGACGCACTCGCTAATCTAATAGCAGTATTAGCAATTCCCTTAAAAAGGCAACAAGGTCGTCATCACTAATAGAGAGTTATTTTGTGTCGAGAATAACTTAAATACTGAAGAACCAAACCTGGAATTCAACAATTCGGTTGAAGTTTCTACTATCAGTGAAGATTGGAGGACTCCTTTCATAGACTTCGTGGTCCATGATATCTTACCCGAAGATCCTAATGAGGCTACAACAATTCGATGGCGATCACTCAGATTTTACTATAATCATACTACAAAGACACTCTATCGACGAACATTTGACGGCTTACTCCTACGCTGTCTCACAGGAGAGGATGCAAAACAAATACTTTGTGAAGCTCATGACGGTGTTTGTGGCGCACATCAACCTGGTTCTAAGTTACAGGATCGTATTTACCGTATGGGTTATTATTGGCCCTCAATGGTTTCGATGCAATCGAGTATGCAAGAAAGTACCGAGCATATCAAATCCACGCTGGCTTCATTCATCAACCGTCAGAATTTCTTCACCCGACAGCAGCGTCTTGGCCCTTTGAAGCATGGGGTATGGATGTCATAGGTCCTATCAACCCTCCATCGTCTCAAGGAAATCGGTTCATATTAGCCATAACTAATTATTTCTCAAAATAGGCCGAAGTTATACCTCTAGCCGAAGTCAAGACAAGCAGCGTTATCAATTTTATTAAGCATCATGTGATCTACAGATTCGGTGTTCCTCGGCAAATTATTCATGATAATGGGCCATAATTCATCAGTCAGAAGTTCACTCACTTCTACGATGACAACAGGATCAATAATATTGCTTCTACAGCTTACAATCTTGCAACTAATGGGTTGGTAGAAGCATTTAACAAGACTATCATCAAACTTCTTAAGAAGTTTGTTTCTACCAACAAACAAAACTAGAGTGAGAAGCTTGGAGAATGTCTGTGGGCTTACCGTACTACTATACGTACTCCTACAGGTTGTACACCTTTTTCTTTGGTATATGGATGTGAGGCCGTATTACCATTAGAAATCCAGATCCCTTTCTTAAAAATTGCCATTGCTAACGAACTTACAACCGAAAACAATGATCACCTGCGACTTCAGGAGCTTGAAGCGCTTGACGAGAAACGACTCATAGCTCAACAACATATTGAGTTATACCAAACTCGTCTATTAAAAGCCTTCAACCGTAAAGTCAAACTCCGAATATTTCAAAAAGGAGAACTCGTTCTAACTGTCAGACGTCCTATGACTATGACGCATATGAGCAAAAGCAAATTCGAAGTGAAGTGGGAAGGACCATATGTTGTAAGCAAAGTTTTCTCCAATGGAGCTTATCAACTGACTGGTATGGATAGTTGAGTCGCCATGATGCCCATTAATGGCAAATTTCTCAAAAATACTATGTTTGAAGAAAAAGAAGAAATATCAACACATAGACTCGGAATGTAAATAAAATTCTTTTTGATTTGCATAAATTTAGACAGAAGGAAATACATAAAATTAACGAGGACCGGAGCCCTCTTGATTGAAAACGTATTTCGCAAGAAGCTCGAAGACATTATTGCCCGATGATACCAGCAGTTCGCAGGCGACCTTCCTCAGAGCTTCTTCCTCGGCAGTACTTCTAGGCTCCACTATCTTGGCGAGAATGTCCTACTTCTGTCCAGGGACAGCCGAGCTTTTTCCGACTTCTGGCTGAGTAGGCGATAGTGGCTTATCGGAAGGAGTATCGAGGGCAGTATCGATCTTTGGGATAACTCCCTTCTCCTTAGGCATTTCTTCTGAAGATATTTGCAAAGGAAAGGAAAGGGGTGAATGATGCTCTCAAAAAAATTCTATTCTATTTATAAGTAGAAAAGCCAAACATTCTGTCTCAGGAATCGAAACAACCTTTCCTCGAAAAGGCATGCTCGTTCATCTTGTGAAGAAATCTTCATTTACATTCTGTCTCGGGAACCGAAGCAACCTTTCCTTAAAAAGGCGTGCTTATTCATCAGTCTTTTCATCTCTATTCCATTGCGGGAATGAGGCCTACATTTATTATCATTTATTTACTTTTTCGTAAATAAAATTATAGATAATAAAAAATCAAAATCCTCGTGGAGTCTATCCAAATCATCAAATCCGTCTTTTGAAACCCAGCTATTTTAAAAAGATGTCTTTTCTTTATGGTAAATCCAGATATTGTCTTTTTAGACACGATCTCCTGTCTTTAAATCCCAGCGGACTTGAAGATCATTTATGGAAAAATAAATTCATGTCCATATTACCTCTGGATTCTATTTTCTATATTATCACATCAAATCAAATCATAAAGAAGAGAAACCATTCTTTAATCCTTCTTTAAAAACATAGTTGCATCTTAATAGAAATCTATTACATCTTAGATTTTTATTCTGAATATAACAAATGAAGGTCTATTACATCTAGGGATCTTCTTGTTGGTGTCAGTTCCTTGTCGACTCGACCTGAAGCAACGAGCAAGGCAACAGAATCAACTCTGGTCTTCTCTCTCAGAAAGGCGAGAAGAGAACCCCAGAGTACAGTATAGTGAACACGCTAAGTTGTTGTCAATACAACTGGTGGAGAAGAGATGACCCGTCATGAGAACTAGGAATGAGAGCACCCTCGTAATACGATTCCTAATTCTGTCTCTCCACCGTCCAACTCTCATGTTTAAAGGCCCTTCCTTCCATCTTGAGGAAGCCCTTTTAAGTATGAAGAGTTCTGAGCTCTCTGATGTGTCTGTCAAAGATGGTTCAACTTCATAATATCCAAGATCACCGATGCCAGTTCTGGGAAATTTCGTCAGTTGGTCTCCTGCAGGCATCAGAAAGAAGAAGAGAATACAGTAAATGTTCTTTTCTTATCGCAATTATTCATGTGCAATTGAAGCTGAAACATTTTGCGCGTCTATAGACATATATTTCGGGAGAAAACACCACATGGTATTTGGAAGTTGATGTTAACAGAACCGAGAAAAGTTTTTTTAAAAAATGTGTGTGTGTGGGATGTGTCAAGACAGTTACACAACAAAGCTCTAATTCGCAAGGGTTTAATAAAGTCCAATTTTTTATTTCATAATGGAAAAGAGGAAAATACTACAGACATAGGCGCTATAGGCCATTATGTAAAATGACTCTTTCGTATCGTATCATTTCTTCTTTCCGACATCGGTCTGATGCAAGGCAGCGCTCAGTTCCTCCATGTTATGGATTCCCGAGTGATGCATCAAACGAAGGAGAAAGTGAAACAAGAAAGTTTTCCGCCCTCAGCGACGAGTTAGCTTCTAGCAAGTACTCTGCAGACGCAGAGTGCAACTCCTTCTCATAAACTTTGCTGACGCCAGGGTTGTTCGTCTCCTATTTCACGTTCTCTTTGGAAGCCATAAGAGTGAATGAAGATGGAGGCTGGGCATCATACCCATATATATTTATACAGTAAAGGTCAGCCCCCGCCGACTCTTCGTCTTCCTAATAAATGGGTGCTTATCACTTAACGAGGGAGAAAGTGAAAAGACTTATTTAAAAAGAGCATCCCATAAATAGGTTTATCATTGGGAATGAACCGAGTATTTAACACTTTTTAAGTTAGGTCGTACGATACTCACATTACGCCGCAATCAGCATACGCAGCCATCAGGTTGTGCAACAATCATGATTAAGCCACATCTTGTCGCTCAATGCGTCAAAATTACGCTTAAAATACAACACAGATTTCGAAGCGTCGTGCAACATGGGTCGACAGTAAGGGAGGCACAAGTTATGAGTTGTGACCCACTCTAAAAAGAGTGGGTACACGACGTCAGGAGCCGGCCAAACCCTAAGTAGGGTGATCGATGATCGGGTCTATGATCAGGTGCTTATCTTCCATGGCCGGGTTAACAATCTCTGGTTGTGATGAAGACAATGTTGGCCCAATGAATGTATCATGCTTTTGAATATGGTTAATATGTTAAGTTTAGCATTTCTTTATCACTAATCTTCATACTATCGCTATAGCATTTCTACTTATACTTATACCTTTGGTAATATGTGTCTATTGGTTTACATATTAGTGATATGAGCTTATCTATCTTAAATTTAATCGGGTTGCCAAAATCAAAACTATGTTTTTGATTTTGGTTATTCAATTAATTTTAATCATTATGATATCACTAACATTTATGCTATCACTAACATTTATGCTATTACCTTAGCACTTATAGTTAAACTTAGCATTGTCCTAATGTGCATTAAATTTATCATACTTGCTACTATGTATATTGCTTTGTTCATCTAACATGTACATACAGAAAAGCAATAAGCAAGATCAATGTGGACATATGCAATGAAGAAATTATGGTGGGCCAAAGACGACGGATCCCACGAGATTTCTCTGAACCACCCGACGACATCTCCAGCGCCACGCACTCGGGGGTCAAGGGGGCAGCGCCCCTCGTCGGGGGTTCGGGGGCGAAGCCCCCGAAAGGTATTCAGTTTTCACAAACTTGATATCTTTGGACAGCTGCCACCAAGGAAAAAAAGCTAGCACCTATCAAAAGAAGAAGCCAAGCCATACCATCATCATTTCAAGACTCTGATAAAGCCTGCACCTGCTACAGTATATCTGGAGTCTGTAATAAGTCTTAGGAATAATTGTAAACACAAAAAATGTATGGTAAAATCGAAAGCTAGGGTAGAAATTAGTCCAGGATCATTTTCGGATGAAAATCGATATACCGACGGTATACCGGTCTATACCGACGGTATACCAGTCTATACCGACGGCATTCCAATTTTCTTCACAGAAAGTTTCTATCTACAAAATCGGCATATCGATGGAATGCCTATCCATACCGATGGTATACCAATTCAGTAACGTTTGAAATTCCAATGGTCGGATTTTGAGCATTTAATGATCCCAACGGCTATATTTCTAGCCGTTGCATTCCAGAACGGCATACCGACGGCATGCCGGTCCATACCGACGGTATGCCGGTTTGCTGACTAAAAAGTTGCCTTTGAGCTCTTTTCAATGCTTTGGTTATAAATAGCCTTGAACCTCTTCATTCAAGGTTGATGCTTTGAGCCTAAAAATTTCTAAACCACCAAAGCCTATCCACAAACAACTCTACAAAGCTTTCATTTGCCATCCACAATTTGTGTTAGAGTTATTGAGTTGAAAAGTAAGATCTTCATCTTATTGTATAAAGAGATCAAAACCTATTATGAAAGGTTGAAGTTGGAGAGTCTTCGTATCCATACTCTCGGTTGAAGTTGGAGAGTCTTCGTATCCAAATTCTCGGTTGAAGTCGGAGAGGCCTTCGGATTAAAGCTCTCGTGTAAGAAGTTGGCGAGTTCTTCTGATCCAAGCTCGTGTGTAACTATTTACTCAAATAGTGGATTAAAGCCGGAGAGAGTTTCAGGACTGGAGTGCCTCTTGGGAGGATACCAGGATATATCGTGTGTCGGTATTGTTATTGCTTCTTCTCTTGCACTTATATTTTTAATTTGCCCATTAGCTTGTGCTAAGTGCTTGATTAGTTAGCTTGACCCTATTCACCCCTTCTAGGGTTCCTACAGACAAAACGTATTGATACACACGACGTTGCTTTCTGCATGATGAAGTGCAAGATGAAGATTCAACAAAGCCCTTTCCTTTCTTAACATCGAATCTCCTGGGTGCCATTTGGATTTGTCGAAAAAGCTTCTAAATCGGGAAGAAGAAGAGACAGAGTGGTCATAAAGAAGAGAAGGAAGTAGGGTTTCGAGAAAAACAAAGGTGAAGAATGAAAAAGCCAAGGAGTACGGCTATTTATAGCTTTATAAGGCTGAACCGCGTAATCCATGCTGAAGAATCGGGCTCGAGTTGACTGGCACAACACAGATAGATCTCTGGCGCAATCCAAACAAAACTAACATAATTTAATGTATTTCAAAACTTTGAAGTATTTTTAAGTTTCGAAAACTTTGATGGGAGTCTTGTAGAGGCTAAAAATTAAGCTGCGCCACCGATTAAGGTGTTCGATCATCAGATGGCGCTAAAATATTATATTGTGCCAAACAATCAAGTTGCGCAGCATCAGGCTACGCTAACGTCAGGTTGTGCTGGAGTCAGGTTGCACGAGCGCCACATGGCGTACTTCCTCGAGAAGCTGTAACGACATCATCATTACTTGACAAACTGACAGCACGAAGATTAAAGAAAATCTGTTCAAATCCTACGTAATACGGCGCTCGAGAAGATTTTATCAGCATATAATTAATGCTGACAGCTGGTTCGCGCAAGTCACTGTATGGCACGAGGATTAATCAGTATAGCACAAAAACAACCTAGTCAAAGGCGCCAGTTGTCCAGTTGAGCCTATGCGCAGTCTGACAAGTTGGCGCTACTTGATCAATTCTTATTTTTAACAGGGTGACATGGCACGCAAGCCACCAACTTTGTAGAGCATGTTCACTACACTGCTCAAAACTACGCACATCTTAATCAAACGATGCCACGCATCCATAGCAGTTGGTACAATAGCTCACGCAAGTTGTTATATTGTGCCACACGCAACCTGATGAAGCTCGCACAAGGTGATCAAACAAGTGTTCAGAACAGAGTGATGTGGTACACAAACCACTAACTTCACAGAATGGGCCTACTATATTGCCCATGACCACACGCATCTCAATCAAACGATGCTATACATCCACAACAGTTAGTGCAACTGTTCGCACAAGTGAACAAGAGGTGCGCAACCTGAAGCGCACACAACCCAGAATAACTGCTAAACAATTATTTCAAAGAACTCTATAAATAGAGTTTCAAATCAATCTCAAGCAATTAAGAGTGATCATAATCTCCTGCTAAAGTGCTGTTGCTTCCTCCAAAGGCTCGTGTCTTCAGTATCACATCGTCCAAGGGATAAATTGATCATCTTGTGATCAGATTCCTATAGTTGTACTTTCCAAGAAATCAATTGTACTCTTGTACTTTCTTTTTCTTAATTTTGTAATAAGACTTTTGTTCTTTGTAAACAATATTCTTGGCCTGCCATCATATCGGTAAAGTGTATTTTCCCAGAATCATAGTCAGCTTCAGTGTTGTGATTGGGAGAAGTAGAGTCCAGAACGAACTTTCTTTCGCCAATTATTCGACCGAAGATAATTAATTCTTTACCCTTCTTTCTAGCTGGAACGATGAAGTAGTGGATATCTTCTGGCCAGAATTTTTTCCGCAAATGAGACATCGTGACCGGCATGCAGAGATGTGGTCCTATGCCTTGCACTAGAGCGTATATCGTATCTATGTACTGGTTTACAGATTGGTAGACATCGGAGTAATTCAAAGATAAACCTTTACTTAGAAAATATGCAAGTTCTTTTCAGGAATAACATCATCCACTGAAGGTACATTATTTTAAGTATTGATATACTCATTGAGGGGATCATTATTTGGAACAGGAGCCACAGACTTGGCCAAGTTCGCCACATAGGGTAACTCTTCAGGATTGGGAAGACGGATTTCAGCAGGTTCCATCCGAGGTATTTTGCGGAGAGTGATGGTCAATGGTTTGACCTTATCAGGATTCTTCTTTTTAACCCAAAATGTGAGAGGTTTTGGAGTACTTTTTGGAGTAGTATGTCCTTTTACTCGAATAATCAGGGGACCGTCACTGGTGGATGAATTAACTTCAGCTTCATCGTTAGCTTCGTTGTCATCGTCTTTGGGAGGCTGAGATTGAAAAAGTACCAAATATCCATAGTAGACTTTAATGTCCTTAAAAGGATCGACATTGGCAAACTCCATCTTCATGATGCCATCACCGTTGACATACTTGAAGCACTGGTGAAGTATAGAAGGAACGATCATGTTCTCGTGTATCCACGGATGTCCCAACAAGACGTTGTAGGATACATTGGCGTCGATTACATAGCAAAAAACCTCTGTTCGGAGATCGCCAATCTGGCACTTAAGACGGATCTTGCCCAGCGGATGGCTTCTTCCAGCATTGAAAGCCATGATAGTTGTATTAGTTGCAGATAGCTTGTGGAGAGGGATCCCTAGAATTTGGAGTAAACTTCTAGGAATGATATTGATGGAGGAACCTGAATCGATATACATCCGATCCACCTTAATCGCCCCGATATACCCTATATAGTACAGAGGTCTATCATGACTATTGTTTTTGAGTAGCATGTCCTCCTTTAAAAAGGTGATGTTGGGTACCACTTCCATAGTGCTGTGGCAGTGAGGACAGGAGACGGGATCTTCAACAGAATTTTTGACTTCAGCGAGATAAGAGTCGACATGTAGTAATGCCTCACTTAAGGCCTTCCGCATCTATTTGCAGAGTCGGAATAGATCGAACAAAGACAACCTGGCAGGTGTATTGGCCAGCTATGCCAGTATGTCAAAGTTGTAACGCTGATCCATGCCTTCGAGAGTTGGTGCCTTCAGAGACTTGTTAAATCGCGTCTCCTTCTGCTTGACTTTGTCGATAGTTGAGGGCTTAGATGGACCGGCTTTCGAACTTGTGGAGGCATCAAGAGCTTGAGAAGTTACTGCTTCTTCTTGTGCAGGGTCATAAGTCCGTAGGTAAGCCTTTCCAGATCGCATCTTGCTAGATAGAACTTCGTAAATGGAAGAAGACAACATATGACATGATTTGTATTTTTTGCCCCTCTTTACTTTGGAAGATACCACCCCCTGTGTCATTTCTTGCACAAGGTCCGGATGGACCTACATGATCTCACCACATTCTGTCGTGAGTGGCACTAAGGTTGAGTTGCGAGTTCGCGACAGGTTGACGACTTCCATTATTGCCTTGGGGATTGGGACTACGTCGTCTGGGACTTTTGTGGGAGAAAAGTCACCAAATTGAAGAGAGATTAAGTTAGAAGATACGACATTGTCTTTAGCTTCGAGGTTGATCACTTGGCGTCGATAAGCTGTTGTATCTTTTTCTTCAGGACGATACAATCCTTGGTAGAGTGGTGTACGTACTGATGAAAAAGACAGTACTTAGGATCGTTGAGTTGGTTCGCCTCCGTAGGACGTCGTGGTGGAGGCAATGCCAGTTTATTATCCTTCATCAATGTGTAAAAAATGGTAATACCATCATCTTCGTCAAAGGTGAAAGTCTCCTTAGGTTTGTCAGGAGCGCCCTGAGAATTGGAGGATCCCTTAGAAGTATCGACCTTCAAGACTTCTTTCTCTTTACCCCCACGGACAGGGATAGTTTGAGGGTGCTTGCCTTTGTCTTCAGATTTGGGTGTCTTCAACCCCAGTAATTCCAGGGATGTCATTTTCAGCTGCATCAGCGGCCCCAATAAAAGCATGCCATGTATCATACTTATGTATACCCAGACAGAACTTTACTGTAGGAAGGAAGTTATGTCGACAAGTATCCATAAGTTCAGAGTCTGGTATACCGAAGGGCATCTTCAATGCTAGTCGCCTGAAGCGTTCGTTGAAAGCAATAACAAACTCAGTCCTCCTTTGCTTGGTCTCGATGAGGGTGGACATACTAACATGCATGCCACTCTCGTAGAACCTGTTGAGGTATAACCTCTCTAAATCTTCAAAGGAATTAATACAACCGTCAGTCAGACTGCAGAACCATAAAAAAGCTACCCCCCTCCAAGGTGCTAATAAATTGCTTTGACAAGAACAGATCGTCCCTGGGTATGTATAGAGTCTATGTGTTGAAATATGTCATGTGTTGGCAAGGAGAAGTCATTCCGTCAAATGAATTTAGCGTCAGTGGCTTGTAGTTAGGAGGGCAAGTAGCATTCTCCCATTCAGGAGGATAAGGTTGAGATATCCCTATCTTCTGAAGCTCATCTTTGTGTGAAATGGTATCGAGATGGGCAATAAGAGAATCAATTGCATCCTGTTGATTGAGCAGATGTTGAGAAATAGCTGTCGTACGGTTGTCAGGCATCGTTGGTGAAGGACCACCTCCAACATTTCTAAGATTTAGAGGAGGCACAACGGAATGATACTCCTTCTGTAGTAAAGAAGGATTGTTGCTATAAGCTGGACTAACGTGTGCCAAGACGTTTGTTTGAGGTGGAGGAACAGCCGCAGCAGTTTGGACTGCCATGATACTGGTAAGCATATCAGTGATCTTAGCAAATGCTGTTTCAAGACTCTCTAGCCGTTTGTTGGTCTGATTACTGGATTCTTCAGGTCTCTCTCCATCCGCCATGTATGTAGATAACATGCGAGGATAAATAGAGGAGACAATATAACTGGTGCTGATACTGTCTCTCTGAGTTGAAAAGTCCCTCGTCTTCAGGTCGGGGAGGTAGATAGTCACCGTCAAACTCGGAGAGATCATCGTCATCTGGAAGGCTACCCCCAGTGTGAAGGTCATCTACTTCAGACTCTGATGGAGTACTACCCCCAGCTGAAGGATCATCACCTCCAGCTCGAGAGTCCTCGTCATCTATACAGAATCTCATTATTGACCGAGTACCCATATAGACTCCTTCAGATGTAACAGCTCGCTGGTAATCTGTTGGCAAACTTCTTCTTCTTCTGTTCGCAGAACTGAGCGAAAAAGTTGGATTCGTGGTCCACCTTCTTTGATTAGGGCTCCCGTAAGGAGGACATTATGAAGCCATGTTGGATGAAACACATAGCGGCTTTTCATTATCAGAGCGATGCAGTCGTCGAAACAAGGACTGCCTCTGAGGCACTCTCGTTGCTTTGGAGCAGTAATAGTTGATGACAATACTGGTGCACGGATGTACGCCATGAATTGTCGTATCCTTCCTCGCTTTATGCTTATAATTTATCATGTCGCATAAATCAACGAAAGGAAGTTTTGCCTTAAAACCCATGTCACATGCATCATCGAGCTTTGCATATGGGCTTGTAAGGGAAGTCGGCATATTCGGACTTAGTTCATGTGCAGGGGCAACCCCTACACCTATATTCTGTGATGACCTTGAAGACAGCCCCGTGCTATACGTGTTGGGGCCTATCTTTTTGTTGTGGGTGCATAGACCCTGGAGTCTGCCTTTGACGCATGCTTTCCAGAAGTCCTGGCATCATGCCTAAGTTTCCTGGATGTGGGCGCATAGTATGGGTCAATAGAGCTTGGACGCATAGTCTTGGGCGCATGATGGACACACACAAAAAGAAAAAGAAATGCTGTCTTTTCTTATTGGCACAAGGCACTACAAATCGAGTACGCCTGAGAGATCATGTGCTGAGGATCCCCGAGTACAAAAAAATTCTGGGGAATGGGACGACGGAGATCGAGCGGCAGTTTCTCCTTTACTCCGTTGACACTCCGATTACAAAAGTGGGATAAAACTTAAGAAAATTGCTAACTCTTGGCTCACTGGCAAGAAGGGCAGCAATTAGGCTCTTGAAATGCTCTCTATTCTGTCCTTTGAAGAGGTATGAGACCCCTTTTTATAGTCATTTTTGTGCTGGAATGATGTTATATGCCATATGAGAAAATATACTGATTTTCATGTCGGTGCATAGTCCTGCTTTGGGCGTATAGAGTGTAGACACATGTAGACTGTGTGATCGTGGATTGATCGTGGGGTTGACGTGGCCGCATGCTTCGGTGCATGACTGCTCGTAGAGACTAACGTGGCCGTATGCTTCGGTGCACGATTGATCGTGGGTGTTGACTAAGTCGGGGGGCTGTCATGACTTGGGCACATGGCCTAAAACAGGGCTATGTGCCCCCTTCTGGAGGAGTCCAGAGTGGGCGTATAGGGGATATATGCCATCAACATGGGTGCGTAGCTTGCTCTGGTGACTTGCGCGCATGTGGGATGTCATGGTTTGGGCGCATATGTCTTCCTGGCTTGGGCGCATATGACTCCCTGGCTTGGGCGCATGGTTGTCAAGAACGCTGGAATTTTTATGCTTCTACAAGGATACCATACTATATGGGGGATACACTACTATTAAGACATATTTATACTCTCATAGGGATATACTGTCCCCAACTCCAACCTATACCAGTCCATATCTTCCCATTATATGATTTTCCTCCATTTATATGTGACAGTAGCTTCACATGATGTACTTATACATAACAGGGTCTGAACCTAGCTAGATATACCTTTATATATACATAAATAAATATTCACATGTACACACACACACACACACACACATATATATATATATATATATATATATATATTTATATATTTATATATATATATATATATAAAAGAGAGATAGGGTTGTGTCGTGTCAGCGTGTGTGTGTGTGTCGTGTGTCAGTGTCGTGTGTGTGTCAAAGAGTATCTGTGTTTGTGTCTGTGTCTATGTCTGTGTGTGTGTGTGTCGTATCAGCGTGTCCATGTGTGTCGTATTTGTGTATCTGTGTAAGTGTGTGTGTGTTGTGTCTGTGTCAGCGTGTGTGTCTGTGTCAGCTCGTGTGTGTCTCGTGTCTGTATATCTGTATCAGTGTGTCTGTGTCATATCAGGAAAAGGGAGATAGGGTTAGGGTTACCGGCCTTGGTCGGGGTCGGGTCGAGGTTGCCGGGGCTGGAGCAATGGCAGAGGGGACTGGACCAGCGGCGACGAGGATGTCGGCGGTGGAGGACTGGAGCAGCATCAGAGGGGAGGTTCGTCGCTGGAGGGAGGGGGTCGCCCCAGGGGAGGGGGTCGTCGGAGATGAGATGGGGAGGGGGAGAGAAATTTTGGGGAGAGCGGAAGAATGAAAAGTTTGGGGGAAAAAAAAATAAAAAGTCTATCGGCCAGCAAACCCTGTATGAAATAATTTAGCGACATCGGAAACAGACGTCGCTAAACGTCGTTATCCACTAAAGTACTGGCAACATTCTAGTGGACGAGTCGCTGGACATCGATGATTAAAACAAAGCAACGATGTTCTCTGACTACACCACGATGTTTCCTTTCCAAACCATAATGCATATCGCTAACTGTCGCTGATAGTGACGTTTAGCGACGTTATCTGTATTCATCACTAAATACAACAAAAATAGCAACATTTTGAAACAATGTCGCTAATGTCGTCGCCAATATGACCTATTCTGCTAGTGGTAATTGGTATTGATTTACACTTTACAGCCAAATTGTACTTCTATACAAAAATATATTTTATGCCAGAATGAACAAGCTCGTACATTGTTTCAATTATATTTCTTGTAAATATACAAACTAACCTCTATTCTCTTGAAGGTAGAATCCTTAGAGATATTTTTTAATTTTTGGAAAAGAGTAACATGTTATCGGTGACGGTAATAAAAAAAAACTATTTTGTACTAACTCATTACAAACATGATCTTTGTAATATTATCTCTTCAAATCAGAAGCATTAGAGATAATGACTTGTTAGAAAAGACTCAAACTAGCTAAGGATTAAGGTACGTAAAACAAAGTTCTTTGCTCTCTTTCCAAATGTAATGTTTTGTTAATCTCATTTTCCAAATTCTTGGACATTAATGGTTGTTTAGCAAGAATAATGGAACTCTCTAACATGATGAAAAATGACATCTTCTGAAGTGTTATTGTTAAGCCAAAATCAAGAGGTACAAAATTGTTCTGATCACGTGGAAATATAATTTTTCACATTTATAATTCGCATATTCTATTCATTTTGATTACTAAATTTAATTGGAGAAATATATTATTGAATTCTATAAGCCAATTATCTTGGTTTATACGTATGGTTCTGTATATTATTGTATAAAAGTGATATTCTTCGCATGTTAGTTTTACATGTTTGAACCTTAAATGAATTTATCATCACAATATTAGAATTTTTAGTCAGAAAAAAATCATAATATTATTCTGTCACAATATTTAGACACTTTATTTTAGCTTATATTTCGTGATGCTATAATTCTTTGATTCATTCAAACAATTTTGTCACAAGAAAATAGTTAGTGAAATTGCAAATTCCTTTAAATCTAAAGTTTTAAAATGTTAAGATCAGTTTGGGTACAAATCGAAAGGGTCCTTCTGTCAACCGGACGTAAATAGCTCTAAGCGATACAGTATTTAATCGTCCCCCTGTGGACCTCCGCTAGCTGGGAACCGCCCCCTACAGCTAACGCAAGTGATCAAAACTTGAGAAACTAAAAGGTTTGATAAGGTCAACTAGCAAAAATCACTTAACTATTATTCAAGTACTTTAGACAGTAATTTTTGTTATTGTAAACATGGTTTGTAAATATAAATCTTTATAGCCAAGGCTAAAAGTTACAGTATCTTACTTTAAGGGATGATAGAGTCAGATAAGTTTTTGCTCACTATCATAATGTTTATATCAACAATTAGTGGAATCACAAACTTGTTAAATAATTATGATGTCAACAAATTTGATTTAGGAAATAACTAAATCAGTCAAACCAGTTCCATAATATTTTTTAAGGATATTCTAGACTATAAAATTGTATCATATTAGATACTTTTATGCCATAGAAGGCATTCAAATTCAAACTAGGTAACTGACTCATATGACATCTAATCCATTTATGGATATATATATATTTTTTACTCTTTGCGAAGTTGTCATCTCTTGAGGTTTGTATAACAAATATATCATAGCTAAGACTATTATATAGTCTGAAATGTTATCTTCAACCACATTTTGTACTGAAGCTAGCTGTATGACTCAACATTTTATACTACATATTTTGTACGTGTCATTTGTTTTAAAATTATGCTAAAAGTATTATCTTGCGAATTCTAAGATGAACAGGTACATGCAACTTCGTTTTAAGATATGTAAAGCGCCTAAAAAGCAAAATTATAGTTCTTGACTATAAAGTCATAAAAGAACTTACAAATCTCTTGACGAAGAGTCTGTTTACTCTTGACGAAGAGTTTGTCTAGAAAATTAATCCTAAAAGCCCATAAGTAAGTCACCAGCAGTGGCAACCAAATCGAGTCCGACTGGAGAACCCAAGAAGCCCGTTCAATGGGTAGAAACAAGCTGGACTTAGTTGACTTTATGGAACACTAACCCGAGATTAAAATCTCGATAAAATAATGTCCAAGTGGCTGTACATATATACAATGATTCCCTATCCCTATGGTGACAGTATTCTGGTATGATTTGGTTGGGATAAGTTTTAAAACTCTTAATAGGTCCAAGCATAGTTATGCAAGGTTGATTCCAATCACCAACCCTTTAAGGACTTACCTATATGAGAAGTCGTGAAGGCCGCGACTATAGAACAGGGCGATCCTAAACAACTCTCATGAATGTAAAAAAGTGTGCATGGCCATTCAAACATGCCACTCAATATACCCAAGTACCTCTAGCGTACTATGTGTGCTATTTTCTGAATCTGGTTCAAGAAGACTGATTTAAGGCGCAGTCCAGCAAGCTCTTCTTCAGAAAAAGATAATAGTCACTATGTGAGATTGAAGGCTGTAGTCCATCTCATTTATGCATAGTATGAACCTGCCCAGATCTTTTCTACTCATTTTTTTTTCTTATTCGAAATTTGATTTGGAGGGGGATTGTTGGTGTTGTTGCTCTTGTTTCATTCAAAAACCAAGCTCCTCACAAATGTTTAGTCCCACATCTGCGTGCCGATTCGATTCCGACTTCGGGTTCAGGTTAAAACCCTAAAACTTTTACTATTCATTGCCTTTGACCACTTTAATTTCTACTTAAATTTTTGAATGTTGGACACCATTAATTTTGTATAAATACAATGAACCACATTTTTTGTATGCCTTTATTCAGCATCAATTACGTCCTTGATTCAAACAACGGTTTACAAAGTTTGTGCTATATTATGAGCCTTTCATCTCCTCTCTTCATAAAAAATCTCTCCCAAATTCTTGTCTTACGAAAATTCTTTCCGTTCTTCATACCATCACTCTGGGCAGAGCTAAGTCAGGGTTCATCTCCTCGAGTTGTGTGCGACAACGGAAAACCGGTAGAGCGAAGATTTTTACCACTAGGAGCATCCGAAAAAAATCTGCGCATAGACCCGAATTAACTCTTAGGGCAGTACTTCGTGCACGACTTCCCCGAAGACTGGTAAATTTAATTATTTTGTTTATTTTGTTTGCAGATTATTAGAGGAGAAAAATAAGATAATTCTAACATTTACTATTTAAGGCCTTTGGAAAACCCTAAAATTTGTAAAATCCTAACCCAAAATTTGGGTGTTTGATTTGATCTTAATTCACTTTTTAATAGGCTTTTGAAATATATGAAAAATTAAAGAAGCAAGAGAAAGAAGCTTTGAAGTTTATTAAAACTAATCTGAAAAGTGAAATGGAAGATGAGTTCTTACAGGGAACTAATTTCTATTATGTGAATAAGTTTAATAAGTTTTACCAAGGTTTAATCTTTTATGTCTCCGTAGAATCCGTAAGAATCTGTAAGGTAGATGTGTTAATTTCTCTTCGGCAAATGATATGCCAAAGTTTATCATCAAATTTACAAATAAAAATCTGTCGAATTTTTGGCATAAATTTTTAGAAACTTATAGTAACTATTAGTCTATTAGCTAGTCCACCCTACTCCAAAATCCTAGCTCCGCTCCTGTTTCTTGTACTTGTATTACAGTATTTGGTTCTTAGAATGCAAAAAATGGCTATGCTACCCTAATTTCCTTCCTGTCTTTGTACTGGCAATTACAAATCCAATGATCTTTCCATCAAAAGAGTAAATAATGACTAATATTTGATTACATAGTTCAAAATAATATAAAATTAATTGGAGATCTAAAATCATTTCTAAAGTACCTTAGGTTTATAGCAGTCTAAGGCCCTCTCCAATTAGGGTTTCTCTCTCCTAAATTTCTTTGACAAAAATTATTTTTAGGAATAAAAATTAAATTCTACCAACCATGGTTTATATTTCAATTTTTTTCTATATGTGACGGTGATGTAGGATGGACTCATGGAAATTCTTTGTCTCTCCTAACAATTAATATTGGGCTCTCCATTATTATTCTTTTATTTTGTGCCACGTAAGATAGAAATAAAGAACGATTGTAGAGTATTTTTTTTCCTGTGTGCAATTTCTATGTAGAAATACTATCAACTAGGATAAAAAAAGTTAAATAAAAATTAATAATGCTATGGGAAAAATATTTTCTTTGACACACTCCATAGCCACACTGATGTAGCCGTCTTTATTGGGTGTCAATTATATATTCTTCCTTTTAAGACTTTTCTTGACGTCGAATAATGTATTGCCACATCAGTATGGCTATAGAATGGGTAAAGAAAAGTGTGTCCTCGTAGCATTACTCAATGACAATTAAAATAGAAACTCAATTTAAAAAAAATTAATTAGAGATTATTTAAAATTTACTTAATAATTGGATATTACATGTCAACTAGTTGTTTAATAATTAGCAATCAAGTCTCATTTATTATTGGGATATATGCAGTTCAGCCAAATATGACATTTGAGGCTGACTTATTTCAAACAATGGTTAAAATTAAGAAAGTAAGGACAAACCCTATTATAGCACCGGGCTAGGCCATGCCTCTCTCTCCTCCAACTTTATGTGAACATGTTTTTGGCAGCTCGTATCACGAAACCATGGGTTCTTCCCTATCATAAAACTTCAAATGGTTCAAAATCGAGCCCTCTAAATCATTTGTAAATCCTCTTCATTAATTAATAAAAAAATATGGAAGATATAATTCTACCCTTCTTTTATATAACGAATTATAATTAAAATACAAACAAATCTATAAAAATTCTAATTAAAATATAAATATTTATATAATAAATCTTAATTCAGATATATTTATTTTACATTCAACGCACGTGAATTTATTAATAATTTTAAAAGGGCTTTTGAGAACGCTGCGGTAATGAACGTCCCAGAAAATGGACAGTTGAGCAATGTAGATGGTGAACATCCTCGAAATTGGACATTTAAGCAATGTAGATGGAAAGAAACTCCAATCAAATAACTAGCCCTTAATACCAAATGCATTCTTGTATTGTACTAATTTTTAACTGAATATATATACCTGATTGATGGAAAGATTGGAAAAAAAAACTTCCTCTATATATATCCTTTGATAATCCAACTCTTTCTTATTGAAAAATTAAGTCTTATTCCTACCAAACATTGGTATGCTAAGCTGAGGAGTTATAATCCCTAATTATCAAGCAAATATTTCTAATTTTTTTGTCTATTATGAACTTCCATATTGTAACGCACGCACAAAAAAGTTTGAAGTTCTTAATTCTTCATTATGCTTTTGACTCTATTTTACGTTTTTCCCTTTTGACCACGTCATTGTGGAAAAGGAAATTCAAAATATCTCACGTATCCCTCCCTCCTTGGATTTATGGATTGAGGAAATGCAAGAACACTTCTATCAAAACCAAATTCTAATCCATACTAAAAGCTCAAATGGCACACCTTAATCAAGAAAGAATAATTAAGGTGTGTGGGACATATGACAAATACCATAAAAATTAATCTAGCCAAGGAAACAAAGAACAAAATCCAATTCTTATTGCAAAAGAATTTGTTGAAACTCGTAATTATAATTTGATCTTATGCCTTGGAAAGAAAATTGATAAATACTTTTACATGAAAATGTATATTAGGTAGTGCACCAGCAGTTTAGAACCACATGGTTCTATGAGATTTTTTTATTTGGATTTTCAATTAGAAAATAACTCATTGGAAATACTAAATGATGGGATTAAGAAAATATTTCTAATAAATGGTTGTCTTTATGGAATTAGGAAAAACATTTTAATCAATATTTTCTTCCTATCTTTAGGATATACGTAGTTTTAACTCTTTTCTTGTAAATGGTATATATTTTAGAAAAACAAGGAATAAAATTATCAAAAAAATTGTTTCTTGACATCGTATCATAGGCTTCTTCGATTTCTTCTCTTTTATCCTATAAATTGAAGTTTGGTTTCATGCTCATGGTTGTTAGTTCTAATCAACCCCAACGTTATTTTTTGGTTTGGATTTTTTATAACTATGATTGATTCAAACAATTGTGGTGGATATTCTCTAACAATGAATAATGAATCGACTACTAAGTCATATATGTCTAACTCTACTATAAAGCTTTCATCTTTGACTGAAAATAGTGACTGAATAGTGATCTACACCAAAAGGTGGGTGACTGGGCTTTCTCCTGGATTAAAGCATATTAGCTCGCCGAATTTGTTGTCTCAATAGAATATATAACTTGTGATTGTTATAGGTTTAGTCATTTATCTCATAAATGTTCCAAAACTACCATTACCAATGTCGATCGAATGGTGTATCATCTCTATTTACTGGAGTTAGTACAATACATTTATGCCCTACTATCAAATATGTCTTGTTTGTTCTATCACTAGATTACAACTTTATCTCGTTTAATGAAATAACCAAGTCTCATAATTATATTGCACTATTTTTTCCTACACATTGTAGTTTTCTGAACATCATACAAAGTAGAGTCGAGGATTATACTATCTGGAGGATAGGTTGCAACGATATAACATGGAAGGGAAATCCCATTTAATGAATGAAAAGTTGGTGAAAAAAGAAGAAAGAAGAGATTTGGTTATGGAACACAAGATTGGGACATCCCTCATTTAGTTATCTTAGTGATTGTTTCCATCTTTACTGAGTGGTTGCAATGTGAAAAAAAGAAAGAAGAGATTTGGTTATGGAACATAAGATTGGGACATCCCTCATTTAGTTATCTTAGTGATTGTTTCCATCTTTACTTAGTGGTTGCAATTTTTCGGAGTTCATTTATGGAACTTCTATAATGGCAATGAGTCACCATACTATTTTCTATTTGAGGGATAATAAAGAAAATATTCCTTTTTATTAGTTTTTTCATATGTTTAGGGACATGCATCAATTTCTACTAAGGAATTAAGTGGTTTGTCACTTTTGTAGATTATTGTAATCGTGTTCCAATATTGAAATACGAAGAACATGAGCACAACACGAGCAACTATGTACTATAGAGCACATATGTACCCCTTAATAAAGTCACGAGCGTAAGGACAATAATCCATAATCCATCAATCAAGAATTATGATATGCTAGCAATATATATCTCAATCTATGAACACCAAGCATTAAAGATATAACATAAATGGGAAGCAATAAGTCATCACAAACGCTATATCATATATGATAATGAATCTACTTGAAAAATGTGGTACTAGAAGAAATAACAAATAATACATTATTATAAACTAGTTGTAGTCTAGAGTAATATAACCACATTGTTCGCAGATGAGAACTTACTCCCAGAATACTAAACAAGCCACATGCTTGATGGCTAAACATCTAAAATAATAAGTGTTTATACACTTCTTACTTGGTCAGCAATCCATAATCCATCAGTCAAGTCCTATTGTCTGCTAGCAATTATATATCTCAACCTACGAACAATAAGCAGTAAAGATATAATATAAATAAAAAAGCAATAATG
Source organism: Iris pallida (assembly GCA_029216955.1). NCBI lineage: Eukaryota > Viridiplantae > Streptophyta > Magnoliopsida > Asparagales > Iridaceae > Iris > Iris pallida. The sequence goes on from JANAVB010000599.1 coordinate 13,095,318, forward strand.
CGTTATAATCACTATATCACATATGATCATGAATTTAGTAGAAAAATGAGGTACTAAAAGAAATAATAAATAATACATTATCATAGTCTAGTTATAGTCTAGAGTAGTATAACTACTTTGCTTGCAAATGTGAACAAACTCCTAGAATACTAAACAAGCAACCTGCTTGATGGCTAAACATCCAAAATAATAAGTGTTTATACAAAATAATAATAATAATAATAATAATAATAATAATAATAATAATATAATAAGTGGCGAAGAATAATCAACCACTCTAGCTTAAGCTTCATCATGCTCTTAGACTCGTGCATCCAATGGTAATGGCAGCAGATCCTCTAGCTCCAAAACAAGATCTGTCCATGAAAAAATAGTGGGGTCAATCCCTAAGTTATGCGTACGAATTCAAAAAAAGGAAGCTCAAAATAAAAGTAAAGACTAACATAAATTAGTCATGAGAATAGCATGAGAACTAAACTAGGATATGTAGTCATTCATCGAGTCAAGACCATACCTCTACAAGTAACAAAGACAAAGTGAGGAAACTATACTCAAGACAACACTATGTCTCAAAGTATACTAAACTAATAATCACGCAATCTAATGAACATGCAGGATAAGCAAGTAAACTAGTAATAGACTAGGAGATATTATAGTGCCCCGCTCTTGACAGTTCACTACGTGATACTTGTGGCTAGTTGACTCAGTCGAGACTGGGTATTAGGGGAAACCTTTCGGCATAATAAATCATAGAAGAAATGTAATAAACCTTTCCAACTCATGGATCGACTTTTGTTTGAATGAGTCCAAGTCGTAGGATGTTTTCACTCTTTGACTTTGATGAATTCATTTTTGTGTTTATTTGGATGATTGTTTTATTGTTCACTTTCATCCCATTACGCATTCTTCCAAATTTTGAGAGAAAGAGATCGAAGTATTCTAATCAAATGTTGGTACAATTTTAGAATGCATTGACGAGGCGTGATCATTACATGAAGCTCATCTTTCTCTTGGATATATTCATTTTGGTGAGTAGTTTTGGCTGGGCGATCCTTTATCATCATGACCTAACAAAAAGATCTCTAGTCCATTCTATTATTTGTTCCTATAATCAATGATATGATAACGATACAGGATGAGCTAAAAGAAAGGTATTATATGTTGAAACACATAACTGTTCCCATGTTTCCATAAATAAAGAATTAACACATGTTTCTTCTTATCATATGCTATCACGAGTAGAACTACATGATTTGTTTTCTAAGATAGAAGAATTGCTGCCATGCTTGCATAAGTAAGTTATATTACATGTTTCCTTTATCTTGCTGCAAATATAGAACTGTATTAAAGAATTAGTAATATTACAAAGAATTACATGACATAGATGACATGGTTTGTCTGTATAGAGGATAGAGATGAGAATAGGTGAAGTCTTTACTATTGCATAGATGTTGCATCATAGAGATTTATCTGATAGAAGTTGCACTCACGCATTTGTCTCGGATAAGTTGTGTGCACAAGGCCAATCCCACAACCGGTTCTGGGACACCGGATCATCCGAAATAAGGGGATTAGAGGAACTCCCTGAGACAAGGCCGACCTTCGTCCAAGACATCCAGGGCGACCGCCCAGGGCCTACGGATACGAAGGGCCCAAAAAATCATTTTAAAAATAAATATATTAATATTTTTGTATCTAAAATAGACATAATATGTTTTATGGGTCTCATTTAACACAAAAATTATAGTGTAGTGGTTACTATGTTAGACCTACATATATGAGGTCCTTAGTTAAATTCTTGGTGATGATAGTCTTTTTAATTTACGTTTTTTAACTTTCTTATTTTTATATTATGTAGGGGGTCCATTTTGATAGTTCGTCTCGAGCCCTCATGAGCTCAGGGCCGACCCTGCCCTGAGGCAAAGAAACCTCACGATCGGAGGATATTCATGTCTATTAGTGAAGAGATAAACCAGGAATCAAAACTTCTAATCACAAGAAATGACTCATGGATCACCACGTAGTTATGTTGCATATATATGTAAAGATCATTGCAATCCTAACAATGCACAGACGAACATAGGAATTTTCTATATGCAAATTGTGTTAATCCATATCTATTGCAAGGACAAACGTTCGACCGAGGGTAATAATCACTATATAAGTGATACCTTTAGTATTTATTTTTCTTTTATGAATTGTTAAAAAGAACATCGAAAAGCAGAATTATTACTTAATAATAGTAGTTAACTTCACATGCTTATTTAGTATTGATTTAATGTGAGTTCGGTTATGGTCGCTAACTAGTACGCGATATGTACTGACCCACGTTGTGGGCATCCCCAGGTACCAAGAAGCATGAGGATAATCAGTGATGTTTGAAGCTTGTCAAATCTAGTGGAACATTATTAGTCGCCTCGATGATTTTCTGTTTAAGTTTAGCAATTCCATTTGAATGTATTTTATCTTTTGTTTTAGTAAAGAGAGATGATGTAGACGTTGTGGATATTTTCAGTTTCAAAAAGAAAGATGTAAACCAACTACGGAATTTTGAGTTGCAAGCAAGAGTAATTTGGAATCCTTTTCAATTTATCAATAAAAAATATTTTTTTCCTATCTCTGTGTTATAAACTTGGTTTTCTATATCAAAGTTATGATGTTTCTATATCCGTTTAGTCTATTTGTTATTGTGCATGACCATGCCTTGTACAAGCGCAGCTTAGGCTTGTAAGACATCATATCCGATGACGACTTTAGGTTCCTCCGGGGTCGGGTGTGACATAATGGTATCAGAGACATATTTATGTCATTGGATTCTTTCAAACATCGTTTTCAAAACTATATAAGTATTTTGATAATTTTCAAAAGTTCTGACTTTGAGGTATTAAAAAATAATCATATACAGTAAGTCCACAATATTTTATGAGACTAATAAAAGTTAAACCCTTTTGTAGAGTAAAGACGAGGGAAGGTAATTAGGACTCTCCCCATGCATCAGGCTCAACTCTGAACTATGCAAAATCTAATAGAAGTACTCTATTGCTTCATGTAGAATTAATGCTCTTGGTGCTAAATATGCTGAGATCTATACTAACTCTAAAAAGTTAGAGAGTATACTGAAAAAGCAGGTAATATAACTTATGACTCAGTCTAACACAAGGCACGTGACACATCAGAAAGTCACAAAAAGGTAGATCTTTACAAAGAAAGAAAGCAAGGCTAAAGCTTCACACAATCGCGTATTCTATTACAAGTATCCACAACAGAAATATCACACCACATCTTGTTAATATATTGCTGCACCGAGCACTTATGTTCATTCTAAATGTCACTAACTGTGGACAGAAAAGACACATTTCACATTAGTGAAGAATTAGAAAGATGGTTGATATAAAAGTATATACATGGGTTCCCAAAGCTAACCAATGTGGATCCAAGTATATTTGGATACCAAAGTCTTCACCTAATATTTTAGGTGGTGCATCCTACGCTGAGCTATAGAACCAGGGAACATATTGGTGATTGAAAGCTACAAAGGTCACCTTCCAAGCAATTGTATCAACATAAGTGAGGCCACTAGAACGACTTTGTTAACATGCTAAATGATTCTTCAAAAATAATTTTATAAAATCGAGCATATTTTGATGAATATTTTACTATTATAAGTGCTTATTTCTTTCTTATATAAATTAGTAAGATACATGTCACTAGCATGCTTAAGTTTAATGTTCTTAAAATACAATTGCATGGCTAGGTATGAATATTAAATGTTATGTCACACTAAGTAGGCTTTCATTCATTTTTCTATTAGTTTGACACTTTTATATATGCATTTCTTTTCTCTTTATTCATAAAGTATGCTATCACTTTAGTATATTAGATCTTGTGTTCTTATCTTTATAATTAGTGCATATTTTTAGTATAAATTTTTATGTATCTCTATAGTGCACTATGAAAGCTTTTTGGAAAGTATCTTGTTTAGCATCTTGATTTTGGTATTTGATATTTATTGTCATTCAATGATTTTTTTGCATATATGGATATATGTTGATATTTCTTATCCTTTATACCTTATGCTACAATATGGTTTGAGATTTTCTAAATCCAAAGAATATATTCGATTTATATTGCATAAATTTTTTTAAATCTTGGTTTATTAAAATAGACATTATTTTTTGATACAAGACGAAAGGATCCTTCTGTCAACTAGGCGTAAATAGCTTTAAGCGACACAACACTTAAGCATCTTCAAACAACTGCTAGCTGGAATCCGACCCCTATAGCTAACCCAAGATTGATAAACGCTTTATAAACTAACATTTGTTAAGGTTTGTTTGTAACTTTTGTCTGATTTTGGACTTTCGACTTTTGATAGATAATAATTTTGATATATTTTCACAAAAAGTAACATATATTGATCTATGAGATCTCTCATACGTAAATGTATGTCATCTTTTGATTTACACATGCTAAATTTAAATATCTTTTTGATTGTTCACCTTTAAGCGTTTATTAATTGAGTATTCCTTCTAGTTGCCTAAAGATGATAGTCTTGCTTTATGATAAGTTTGGAACTTTATATGCATGATCTTGTGATTATTTAATTCACTATTTTTTTGCATATAAATTGATTTGATAATTCTAAGGGGAGTAAATTAATTATTTTAATTCTTAAATATCCTTAATATGTGGTATACCTAGTTCATCATGGACCTATATTCCTTTATTTTTTCTTATTGATTGTGTTCGTAATATTTTCATTAATGAGAGAATATGCAATTATCCTTAATTTTTAATGGGTTTATAAGTTAATATTTTCATATATATTGATTTTCTTAGTGAGTATTGATCTTCTATTGATTTAGCTTTCCTTGTTGAGATTTTATCCAAAGTTCATGATTATTATTTTTTATATTGGTAGTACTTTGCAGGGGAGCATTCAAGTCGACTGAAAATTCCCTTCACACGTATTCTTCCTCCTTTACCTTCGTGGTTATCTAATTGAGAATTACATATCATGTTAGGGTAATTGAGTTCAAATGCATGAACTTGGGTAGATTTTGCATATTTGAAGAATCTTGATTTCTTTTCAATGAATATACCCTTTATGGAATTGATTCACTACTTTGTATGGGCAAATTATGAATCAAATCTATTTTGATCATTGTTAAAAGTCTTATTGTATCTTCTAAATATACTATATTTTCCAAAACATACCCTAATCTTTGATCATAGTTATTTATGACTTCCTCCTACTCTAATTACGTAACCTTGATTCAATTTTATATCTTATTACAGGGTAGCTTATTTTTTTATCATGTCAAAGGGGGAGAAGTAAATTAAGTGATTGTGTACATCTTTAGACTTAACTGATTTGCCATAATAAAAAGGAAAGATTGTTAGCCAATGACTGTATCTTGTTTTTGAATATGCTTAATCAATTAATTTCAAGGTCATGATCAGTAATAGTCATAAAATCATTATATTGTTAATATTGTCCTAGTATGTTACCTATTATAATGTATTGTTGTGTATTATTGTGTTCGTCTAACATGTTTTGTAGACAAGCAGTAAGCAAAGATTGAACATGACATATGCTACAAAAATTCATGACGGGCCAAAGACGATGTTATAGTAGAAGATTTTTCAGATTTCCAGAACAATTTATCTTTGGACAACTGTCGTCAAGAAAAAAGACGTCATCAAGGGCTCTTGGTTTTTATCTTTTTCATGTAATCTTATATTTTATTTGAGTCTAGGAGTTATGTATATCGAGTCACACTAGCATACTCAAGTCCACTCAAAATAGCCTGCAACCTATCCACATAAACCAAACCCAAACCAAACCAAAACAAGCCCATATAAACCATGGACCAAACTAAAACAAGTTAATCGAACTCGGACCGAGATCTAGCGAAACTTTGACCGTACTCGGTTAACCTAGTTTGAAAAATTATCCAGTTTGGAAATCCCTAAATTTTTGTTCCGACGATAAAAAAGAAAAAAAATTTGCCCGAATTCTGCCAACAAAAACCCTAGAAATAGACAAAAAAAATTTCATACTTACTCACTCAACAATTCTCTTTCTTTCTATCCAATAGTGAGCTACACCCAGAGCCTAAACCTTTTCATCTCCAAGATCAACTGTCCAACTTTCTAGCACTAAGTGCAATCTCAGTTTAGAAGTCCGTCAGAGTTGTGAGAGCTAAGCCAAAAACATTTTCCTCTAGTTATTAAGTTGCAAGTCCTTCGTATCAAAGCTTGTTGTTGAAGTCGTCGTATCCTTCATATCAAAGCACGAGCTGTAAGAAGTCGACATGTCCTTCAGATCAAATCACGTAGTGTAACTACTATTTCAAATAATTGATTAAACTCCAAGCAATTATTCTCGGGTCTGGACTAATCCTGTAACGACCCGCACCCTAGAGTAAGGACACGAGACGTGGATACGTCCAGCCTACGCTGCAGTGTCGGCGGTAGAACGCTGTCCTAGGTCTCATGCAACTAACAGTATAAGGCTAAGCAGTTTATACTCCCCGAATGGGGGTGACATAGCAGAATGTAAACTCAATCACATCTAAGGTAGAGCATAATGGAAGATAGATAGAACATGAAATCCAAAGAGATACAGCAGATAGAAGTCTAAGTATCTAAGATACACCAACCCAGAAATACATCTCAAAGCTCAAATACAGTAATCCATAAAATAAATACAACTCAAGACAACTGAAAATAAGCTATAATCAAAACCCTAGCTATCTGTACAACCTCTACTGTGTCTCCTCTAGGCTAGCAGGCAATCTCCAGGCTATCTATAAAATTTATCACAGGTCCAGTCAGGACGGGAGCGAGCACAATACATCTCACGCAGATCATAACAGGTTAGAGAATATAAACATACAAGAGAGTACGATACATGAAACTGAAAGAAAGTACATGATGTAAACAGAGAGAGAACTGTAATAGAAATATCTACTATAAGTAGAGAGCTACCAGTGACTAGTGATTTAGAGTACAAAGTCGACATGTGAACAGCTTGATTTGCACATAGCTATACTAAAGAGGCGTACATGGCTATTCTACTTTAGAATTGTTCACATGACTATTTATACTCCCCCATACCCCAATCAATACACAAGGATCCAGACAAGTTATGTTACGTACATGGTTTTCACATGAAGGCTCATAAATGAGTGCACATGTAATATAGATTATACATGAGATACATGGAAAACATGACCGATTAATGAGAGCACATGAGAGTACACGAGCATGCATGAACGAGCATGAAGCACATGAGAAACATGAATAACATGAGAGCGAGGAATACATGATGTACAAGAAACACATGACATAATGTATCCGATGCTCCCGAGGAGGATAACATCTCAATGTAGGGATCCATATAGTACCAATCCGTGATAATATCGTGACAGCATCAAATAAGGTAAACTAGAGCAGGAATATAATTCTAAACAAGTTATGAAATGATCAGAGAATGTACTCGCCTGGTGTCTGAATGTCCAAAGTAAAATACTGTCCGAGGAGAGGTGTCTGGCTCCTAATCAGAACAGCACTAGTCACAACAAGTCCAAAATAGCAATATGAAGTTCTACTATGCATTCTACATGATTCTAGGTCAATCTAGACCAAAGTCAACTTTTGGTCAACTTGGCCAACTCTAAAAGTCAAACCTAGGTCAACTATGGTCAAACTAGGTCTAACAAGTCAAAATTAGGTCAAACAAGTTATTATAGGTCTAAACAAACTAAGTATATGCAAATCAAGTATCCAAGATAGCTACTAACTCATAGTCTAAGTCACTTGCTAAACCAAGCACAAAACTAAAATAAGCTAACAAGGCACACAAACTTAGTCATAATGTATATATATTCACATTCACATATTCATATACATAGATATATATAGAAAAGCTATATATATAGGCACATACATATATATAGAGAGAGAGAAAGAGAGGTAAAAGAGTAAGTATGTGTGTTTGGCATGTGTGAAAGGATATGTGTTAATGTTATAAAATTTAGTGATAGGTAGGTGTACGTGACATGGGATACATGATGTCAAAGGGTGTATGAATGCATGTGTGTAAAAGGTTATAGGTTAACTCAGTTTATAGAAATACATACATACTACTTACCTTGTATACATGTATACATACATATCATGTATATTACATTTACATGATACATACATGTATACTTGTATTATATTATACTTACATTCATGCGTATTAGATACTTGTATTTATATTAACATATTGCAAACATTCATTTCATTCATGCATCTATGCATTACCTACATATTTTATACATATGAATACATTGTATTCATATCATTTCATACATTAACATAGAGACATACAAACATGCACACATCATATATTTTATACCTTACATTACCTTACATATCATGTTATATATTATCATTCATTCCTTTCATATATTACATTATCTTTAAGTTGAATACATCATATGGATACAATACATTATCTTGTATGCTTGCATTCATATATTACATTCTATATTACCTATATACATGTATTTCCTCCATTCATTCATGCTTGCATCATATACTCTACATTACCATACATGTTATCATTATATATTGCATTACAATATTTATATATTATGCATTCATATCTATCATTATATATATATCTTGTATTCATATCTAGCATTCATTATATACTTTCATGCATACATTGTATATCATTCTTTCATTCATGCATTGCTTATATGCATTATATTAATTGCATTCCTACATGCTTGCATTCAACCATATATATACATTAATGTAAAGAGAATTATATCATATATATCATTTCATTCATCTAACATATCATGCATTACATACTCTATATTCATTTAATATCCATACTACATAGGCTCATAGGTTACACAAAATACATATATTGTATAGTCACTCTTCAACTTAAAATTAATACTATACCAATTGGGCATTCACTAAATTCTAAGATTAAAGTATGTCGTAGCCCTTTGTGTTATCTTTCCGAAACTTTAAACGGATCGCATTTTCGTGTCCTGAAGCTCCCGAAATCGCAAAAACACCGAAACGCATTCATCTTTCATACAGCTGACACTCAAATAATTAGACAGAACTTTACAGAAAGAACTTGACTTATTAAAATATATATTTGGAAAGCTAACTTTGATACGGTTCTTTTAAAAATAGGAGATAAATCAGAGTTTTAAGCTAAAAGTTATGACATTTCTAAGTTGCTATTGCTACTAAAAACGTGGATAAATATTATGACGAATTTAGGTAGTTTGAGACAAAAGAAACACAAGTATATAACATAATATATCAAGAACTCACTCTCTACACTAATATATTATATATGAGACACTATAGAACACATCTCTAATACAAAAATATGAGATTAAACATGTAATAATTCATTCATACATAACAACAACACATAGTGTGTCTAAATTTGGGGTTTTCCCACATGGACACAACCACAACACAGAGGACACTCCTATGACCTCCAAATGGACACAAATGGAGATACAATCATGGGTTCAATCCTATGGGTTCAAAATATTTCTATATGCATGTAGGGATGGACTAGAAGAGAGATTATACCTTCCAGGAGAGAGATTCAAAGAAAAAGCCTTCCGATACGGTACCGACACGTAGAGATTCCAAAAGGACACGAACAAGCTCCGAATCCTCCCAAACTTGGCTAGCACCCTCTAACCATAGAGTAGAATAGAAATAAAGAAGATTTGGTGGAAGAAGGGGTTGATTTGGAGATGAAATCAATGAAGGTTCATCTCTAAATTAATTTGGGGAAGAACAAGAGAGAAAAAGTGGATGAAGACAAATGAATGAAGGAGTAACTCACTCCTTATCCCCCCCATAGATGGCTGCCCAAAAAGGGTGAGGTGTCCCCTATTTGAATGTCCAAAATGCCCTCCACTAATCTATTTGATTTAAATTAGGAATGGGTTAAAGGTTGAGGTCAATTTAGTCTAATTTTAAGTCTCTAATTAAACTAAACCTATCCATAAATAATTAGTCTAACTACTAACTAAAATTAATATCATGTAGACTAAAATTAATATCATGTGGGCCATGCCTAACTAGTGTGTGGGTCCCACTAAAGTCAAACTACCCCCCGGATCCCCGTTTCAAGTCGGATTGAGTTGAAATTCGAACCCGACTCAAATAACCCCAAAACAATATCATAAATAATAAAATAAATTTCAACCCCAAAATAATATCATAAATAATAAAATAAATTTCAAAATATTCAAAAATGTAAAATGACAAAAATACCCCTATTTCTGAAAATTGGTGGTGGCAAATCTATCCACCTTAAAAAAAATTCGTCCTCGAAATTAAAACAAAGCAATCACAGGAAACACATGAAGAAAACAATCTCATTCAAATACTTTTCAAAAAAATCAGCAATAAAAAAATCTCTTTGAGGCACATCAAACATTTGTAAATAAACTGATACGTGTCCGCTACGGACACAACCATCACAAAATCATACCTATCAAAGGTCAAAATCAACAATCACCAACGCATAAATATCAAAATAATTCAAAGTGGTCAAATGCAAAATAACCTTAGGCCAGAAATGACATTAAAATATCCTAATCACATGGTTAGGCTCTAGGTCAATCAGTCTCTAGGGTTTCACTAGCAAACATCAAAATCACAAGTCATAATTTTAAATAGTTTTAAAATAATTAAAAATTACCAAAATCATATCATGATTTAAATGTCAAATCAATAATGATTAAAATTACAAAATTTCAAAATTACCCTTATTTAGAAAACTGGGTGTTACAAGTCTACCGCCTTAGAAGAATTCCGTCCTCGAAATTAAAATGTTCATACTCCTTCTAGGTCAACCCCCCCCCACAATCAAAGTCTCAGAACTTAAACAATCATACGATTTAAAAGAATGACATACAGGGTCATGGCATACGGTGATAGTGAAAGTCTCATCTAGGTATACTAGTCATGCTAAACCAAAACGTCATAGGGTATCAAACACACAAGCAATCTAGGGTGCTAAACTAGAAAAGATACAGAAATAACAATCATCAAGATTGTAAGGCAGTCTACCATCCTATATAAAAACTGTACTTACCAAAATAAAATAAAGTTAACTACCATTTATCTAGTAAGGGGTACTTTTCAAGAAAATCAAAATCAAAAGTTAAAGAATGAAAGCCAATTGCATGGAAATCCAATCACAATATTGATATATATAGCGTTAGAGAGGAAAAAGCTAGCATTATGTACAAGTTATGTAGTTCGTGTGTGTATGGTGTGTGGACATGTTCATATGGTTAGATAGTAGGCATGTGTGTATGTGAAATATACATGAAGAGTATAGGAGTATTTGGGTTTTGAAATAAGCTATCCAGTTACACTACTTATGGCATATTGGTTAAACAATCTACAATACACAACATATTTACTCATAACATGCATAGCTAACCATACTTATCTATATAAAGAGGTAGAGATTTAGTTATGTATATATACTTATAACATGTATGCATAAACTCTATATATATCTATATAGATATGAACATAACATAGAGAGGAAATGTTAGGTTCACATGGCAGTGTATACCAAGTTAGGGTGTGTGTGTCCTTGTACAGGGTTTAGCTTAGTATTGAAAGGTTAAACCCAGTTTTAGTTCAGTATTTACATACAAAATCTAAAAATAAGCTAACATTTAAACCAGTATAATATTAACATAATGCAGTTTCAGATTTTAGGGGTTTGAAACATCACAACCAACTCAATGCTTCCAATACATCCTAATATGATAGAGAAAACCCTAACACTATCCATACATTTAGCTATGCATACAGTTCAATATTCATATTAAATCTAAATTGAACTAAACATTAGAAATCAATGTGAAAATGTTAACATATATTCAGTTTTGGGATTTGGAGAAATTTGAACACCAACCAACCCATGTTTATCACAACCTAACATGTAAGATAAACCTAACATCATATCCCTATATACAACAATGTACATAGCTTCCAAATATTACATTTTTTAAAAAAATAAACAGCAATTGAACTAAACATTTGGTATCCAGTATTAAGGGTTAATATGCACACAGTCTTAGATTTGACAAATTCAAACACAAAACTCAACCAATTTTTTTGAATTGAAACCCTATGTAGAACATACATGTGCAGTGATGTAAACATAACTAATAACATGAATTTTATATTTGAATTACAATTTTAACTGGAAATGCAGAGAACCAGTCTCTGTTACTGTACTGTATCAGAAATATTAGGATTTTAAAAATTTAAACATCAACAACATATTAATATGTATTTAGATAGGTTGGAAATCAAAGTGTAGCAAGCATACGTGTCAGGCAAAGAGTCTGTGTCCACTATATATATATTCTCATGTCCTAATATAAAAATCAAATTCTACATCAAGACCAACATTTAGATTCCTACCAAGATTGCAAAGCAGGTGATTGATGTAATCAAGACAGTTTTATTATTATTATATTTAATACAAGAATAATAGCAAGAAAAATAACGATGAAATCTGTTCTGCTTATTTGTTTAAAAGAAGGAACCATTTTGAAACCCAGAGCTAAAATATCAAATCCAGATAAGATCTAGAAAAATTATCGATTCATTGTATTAAGAAGAAATTCATAGTAAGAAGTTACACAAAGGTTTATAAAAACAGTTAAAGCTACCCTAAGTTAAATAATGAAACAAACAAAACAACAAATAACAGTTCCTTTTTTTTCTTTTTTTTTTGAAGGACTGAAACAAAAGTAGAGAAACATGTTCAAAAATATTTAAGGTACAATCTGATATCATATGCGTCTATCCAAAATCATGGTACTCTAAATCCTCGTCATACTAGTAAGCAAGGCTACGATAATCACAGAGTCCTCGACTTAGGCACATACCTCTAGAATCATGGTATTTAACATTTTCGCGATATCGCTAGCTTGGCTGCAAAAACCTTAAATTCCCACACCCGAGAATATATCCAAGTCAACTATGTCCTCACCATGCTGGCTAATGTGACTATAGAAGACTATTCCATAACATAGATGACCTAGCCCATAAATTTTATCTTGACAAAAATTAAATTAAATCAACAATGAATACCCAAAAAAAATCAAATTTATCAACGAACATTAAGATTCAAAAATGCACAAAAATCCATCAAGTCATATAAATACAAACTCGGATGCAACAGCTAACATCAAGATTCAAAACTCAACAATCATCATCAAATCAAATCCAACAACAGAAAGTAAGATAAATCAAATCAGGGGAAGAGTTTTCAAATCGAAGTTAAAATAAGATTCTCAAGGGTCGTCCCAGAACTCTCAGGAATCCTAACTGTGATTGAGTACCTTCAAAATATACCATATTCTACTGCAGGCTGTAGTGGTACTCTAGTTCAAATACCACTACATAAACTCGACCTGCATGGGCCACCACTAAAAACGTGTCACGACCCGCACCCTAGAGTAAGGACACGAGACGTGGGTACGTCCAGCCTACGCCACAATGTCGGTGGTAGAACGCTGTCCTAGGCTCTCAACTAACAGTATAAGGCTAAGCATTTATACTCCCCGAATGGGGGTGACATAGCAGAATGTAAACTCAATCACATCTAAGGTAGAGCATAATGGAGATAGATAGAACATAAAATCCAAAGAGATACAGCAGATAGAAGTCTAAGTGTCTAAGATACCCAACCCAGAAATACATCTCAAAGCTCAAATACAGTAATCTATAATCAAAACCCTAGCTTTCTATACAACCTCTACTGTGTCTCCTCTAGGCTAGCAGGCAATCTCCAGGCTATCTGTAAAATTTATCAACAGGTCCAGTCAGGACGGGAGCGAGCACAAATCTCACGCAGATCATAACAGGTTAGAGAATATAACATGCAGTGAGTACGATACATGAAACTGAAAGAAAGTACATGATGTAAACAGAGAGAGAACTGTAATAGAAATATCAACTATAAGTAGAGAGCTACCAGTGACTAGTGATTTAGAGTACAAAGTCGACATGTGAACGGCTTGATTTGCACATAGCTATACTAAAGAGGCGTACATGGCTATTTCTACTTTGGAATTGTTTACATGACTATTTATACTCCCACATACCCCAATAAATACACAAGGATCCAGACAAGTTATGTTACGTACATGGTTTTCACATGAAGGCTCATAAATGAGTGCACATGCAATATAGGTTATACATGAGTTACATGGAAAACATGACCGATTCATGAGAGCACATGAGTACACGAGCATGCATGAACGAGCATGAAGCACATGAGAAACTGAATAAATGAGCGAGGAATACATGATGTACACGAAACACATGACATAATGTATCCGATGCTCCCGAAGGAGATAACATCTCAATGTAGGGATCCATATAGTACCAATCCGTGATAATATCGTGACAGCATCAAATAAGGTAAACTAGAGCAGGAATATAATTCTAAATAAGTTATGAAATGATCAGAGAATGTACTCGCCTGGTGTTTGAATGTCCAAAGTAAATATACTGTCCGAGGAGAGGTGTCTGACTCCTAATCAGAACAGAACAAGTCACAACAATTCCAAAATGGCAATATGAAATTCTACTATGCATTCTACATGACTCTAGGTCAATCTAGACCAAAGTCAACTCTTGGTCAACTTGGCCAACTCTAAAGTCAAACCTGGGTCAACTATGGTCAAACTAGGTCTAACAAGTCAAATTAGGTCAAACAAGTTATTCTAGGTCTAAACAAACTAAGTATATGCAAATCAAGTATCCAAGATAGCTACTAACTCATAGTCTAAGTCACTTGCTAAACCAAGCACAAAACTAAATCATAAGCTAACAAGGCACACAAACTTAGTCATATAATGTATATATATTATTCATATTCACATATTGATATACATAGATATATAGAAAAGCTATATATATATAGGCACATACATATATAGAGAGAGAGAAAGAGAGGTAAAAGAGTAAGTGAGTATGTGTGTTTGGCATGTGTGTGAAAGGATGTGTTAATGTTATAAAATTTAGTGATAGGTAGGTGTATGTGACATGGGATACATGATGTCAAAGGGTGTATGAATGCATGTGTGTAAAGGTTATAGGTTAACTCAGTTTATAGAAATACATAGATACATACTTACCTTGTATACATGTATACATATTATGTATATTACATTTACATGATACATACATGTATTGTATTATTATACTTCATTCATGCATAATAGATACTTGTATTTATATTAACATATTGCAAACATTCATTTTATTCATGCATCTATGCATTACCTACATGTTTTATACATATAAATACATTGTATATCATATCATTTCATACATTAACATAGAGACATACAAACATGCACACATCATATATTTCATACCTTACATTACCTTACATATCATGTTATATATTATCATTCATTCCTTTCATATATTACATTATCTTTAAGTTGAATACATGTATATGAATACAATACATTATCTTGCATGCTTGCATTCATATATTACATTCTATATTACCTATATACATGTATTTCCTCCATTTATTCATGCTTGCATTATACTCTACATTACCATACATGTTATCATTATATATTGCATTACAATTTTATATTTATGCATTCATATCTATCATTATATATATATATATATATATATATATATATAGATATGTATATCTTGCATTCATATCTAGCATTCATTAATACTTTCTTGCATACATTGTATATCATCTTTCATTCATGCATTGCTTATATGCATTATATTAATTACATTCCTACATGCTTGCATTCAACCATATATACATTAATGTAAAGAGATATATATCATATATATTATTTCATTCATCTAACATATCATGCATTACATACTCTATATTCATTTAAATCCATACTACATAGGCTCATAGGTTACACAAAATACATATATTGTATAGTCACTCTTCTACTTAAAATTAATACTGTACCAATTGGGCATTCACTAAATTCTAAGATTAAAGTATGTCGTAGCCCTTTGTGTTAGCTTTCCGAAACTTTAAACGGATCGCATTTTCGTGTCCGGAAGCTCCCGGAATCGCAAAAACACCGAAACGCGTTTATCTTTCGTACAGCTGACACTCACATAATTATACAGAACTTTACAGAAAGAATTTGGCTTATTAAATATATTTGGAAAGCTAACTTCGATACGGTTCTTTTAAAAAAAATGGAAGATAAATCGGAGTTTTAAGCTAAAAGTTATGACATTTCTAAGTTGCTATTGCTACTAAAACGTGGATAAATATTATGACGAATTTAGGTAGTTTGAGACAAAAGAAACACAAGTAATAACATAATATATCAATATATATATGAGACACTATAGAAAACATCTCCAATACAAAAATATGAGATTAAATGTAATATAATTCATTCATACATAACAACAACACATAGTGTGTCCAAATTTGGAGTTTTCCCACATGGACACAACCACAACCCAAAGGACACTCCTATGACCTCCAAATGGACACAAATGGAGATACAACTATGGTTCATTTCTATGGGTTTAAAATATTTCTATATGCATGTAGGGATGGATTAGAAGAGAGATTATACCTTCCGGGAGAGGATTCAAAAGAAAAACCTTCTGATACGGCATCGACACGTAGAGATTCCAAAAGGACACGAATGAGCTTCGAATCCTCCCAAACATGGATAGCACCCTTTAACCATGGATAGAAGAGAAATAAAGAAGATTTGGTGGAAGAAGGATTGATTTGGAGATGAAATCAATGAAGGTTCATCTCTAAATTAATTTGGGGAAGAACAAGAGAGAGAAAGTGGATGAAGACAAATGAATGAAGGAGTGACTCACTCCTTATCCCACCCAAGAGGGCTGCCCAAAAAGGGTAAGGTGTCCCCTATTTGAATGTCCAAAATGCCCTCCACTAATCTATTTGATTTAAATTAGAAATGGGTTAAAGGTTGAGGTCAATTTAGTCTAATTTTAAGTCTCTAATTAAACTAAACCTATCCATAAATAATTAGTCTAACTACTAACTAAAATTAATATCATATGGACTAAAATTATATCATGTGGGCCATGCCTAACTAGGGTGTGGGTCCCACTAGAGTCAAACTACCCCCCCCCCCCCCCCCCGGATCCCCGTTTCAAGTCGGATTGAGTTGAAATTTGAACCCGACTCAATAACCCCAAAACAATATCATAAATAATAAAATAAATTTCAACCCCAAAATAATATCATAAATAATAAAATAAATTTCAAAAATATTCAAAAATGTAAATGAAAAATATCCCTATTTCTGAAAACTGGGGGTGACAAATCCTCTTAGAGAAAACTAGGATAAAATCGATGTTTTCTTTTCTCTCTTAATCTTACTATATATATATATATATATATTATATATATAATATAATATATATTAATATATATATATAGTGTAACTACTATTCATATATATATATAGTGTAACTACTATTTCAAATAATTGATTAAACTCCAAGCAATTGTTCTCGGGCCTGGTCTAATCCTCTTAGAGAAAAACTAGGATAAACGATGTTTTCTTTCTCTCTTCTCTTACTATATATATATCATATATATATATATATATATATATATATACCACTCTACCGAGCGGGCCATCCTTTCTGCGGTCCACGGTAGCTGCGTCATCGCAGAACGTAAACACCTCTGGAACGACCTCCTCGACACCTATCTCCACAATACCAACACGCCCTGGCTTTTCATAGGGGACTTCAACGCCATCACCCGCAGAGAAGAGAAATTGGAGGCCGCCCCACGCCCCTATCAGCAATGCAAGACTTCAACGACTACATATTCAATGCCCATCTCACTCCTCTCCAGTTCAAAGGCAGCGAATTCACCTGGTGCAACATGCAGGACGGCGACCGCCGTCAATATTCTCGTCTGGACAGAGCCCTCACTAATGCGCGCTGGTACGACATAAGAATCAGCTCCACCCTGTCCCACCTCAACTCCACAGAATCCGACCACGCCCCTATTCTGGTGGAAATGAAAAACAACACCTACCCACCCAAAAAGAACTTCTAATTCCTCGACTTTTGGACTGACCACCCGCAGTTCTTGAGCATCGTTGCAGAAGCGTGGAGCATCAGGATTCCCCTAATCCACTCACTCGAGTCAGCAACAAGCTCAAAGCCACCAGGAAAGCTCTTTCCAATTGGAGCAACAAGCCTTTGGGGACATTTTCCAAGCTATTCGTGTCGCAGAGGACGACGTCACCCGAACAGAAGCTATATTCTTATCCGCCGATCCCCTGCGGCCAGGAGAGCCTTGAACCTAACCAAGGCTATGCTCAAATTCAGGCTTAAAGTAGAGACAGGTTTCTGGAAGTAGAAAGCCAGACTAAATGGACAGCGACGGGGACAAAAACTCTAAATACTTCCACGCCTGCGTCAATGGCAAAAGACACAAACTATCGATACATTATATAGCTGACAAGCACGGAAACATCAGAACAGACCACAAGGGGATCCAAGCGGCGGCCGCCGATTACTACGCCAAATTATTCTCCAAGGAGACGGTCCACAAAGACACATCATTCCTTGACCAAATTCCCACTATCATTAGCGACTCCGACAATGCTTTGTTGGAGCGCCCCCTGTCCGAACAAGAAGTGAAAGACGCGGTGTGGGCCTTGAATGAGCATAGTACTCCCGGCCCAGATGGCTTTACTGGTGTCTTCTTTCTCACCTGCTGGGATATTATCAAGCGGGACATCACCGACGTGGCTATTGCCTTCCTTAAAGGAGCACCTTACCCCCCAAAGCAATCTCCAGCGCCAATCGCATCCTCATCCCAAAAAAAGACAACCCTAACTTCTTTCGTAATTTTCAACCTATCAGTCTTTGTACCTTCACCAACAAAATTATATCCAAAATCATCGCTACGAGAATGACAGACACACTCCCCAAATCATCTCGAAGGTGCAAAGCGGGTTCATTCGAGGAAGGAACATCCAGGACAACATCATGCTGGCTCAATAACTTATCACCTGCATGAAATTTCCTGCTCGAGGGGCAACATTGCCATCAAAATTGACATGGAAAAAGCATACGACAGACTCGATTGGCAGTTCATGATCTGGGTCTTCAGAGCATTCGAATTCTCAGAGAATTGGACCAACATCATGTGGAGATCCATTTGCAACTCATGGTTCTCCACATTATCAACGGCCAATCTGAGGACTTTTTCAAATCTAGCCGCGGAGTCAGACAGGCGACCCTCTATCGTCCACGGTCTTCATCATTGCTGCTGAAGCCCTGAGCAGAAACCTCAACAACATGGTCAACACCCCTAACTTCCAGCAATACCACACATCCAATGGATGCCCCACCATCACCCACCTGGCCTTTGCCGACGATTTACTCATCTTCTTATCCAGGGATGTCGGATCGATGGAGGTGGTTCATAACACCCTGGAACGGTACTCCAGATGCTCAGGCCAGAAGATCAACCAATCCAAGAGCGTCATCTACGCCCACCACAGCATCAAAATCGAGAACACAACCAGACTCACCAACCTAACTTCCTTCACGGTGGCACACCCTCCTTTCAACTATCTCGGTTGTCCCCTAGTGTACGGGAAATCTAACGCCAGCATCTTCGAGAACTTGATCACCAAAATTAGGAACAAAATCGAAGGATCGTATAACGCCACCCTATCCCCAGGAGGCAAAATTATTCTCATCAAACACGTGCTCAACTCCGTCCCCATCCACACCTTAGCGGCATTCTCCCCGACTAGGAAGGTCATCGCGTCGATTGAGCAGATCTTTTGCAACTTCTTCTGGAGGCACAACAAAGGACAAGACAAACACCACTGGGCCAGCTGGGAGGCCATGGCTACCCCGATCACGAACGGTGGGCTTGGATTCACCAAACTCAGCCACATAGTCAAAGCTTTCTCGATGAAACTGTGGTAGAAATTACGCACCAGCAAAAACCTGTGGACCAAGTTTATGAAGGTCAGGTACTTCAAGCACACCCACCCAGCGATGGCCAAAGCTAAAAGTAGATCCTCAGCGGCTTGGCGTCGTATTTTATGAGGCCGCGAATCGACAGAACCAGCGATTAGACTTCATCTGGGTGCTGGCAAGGCTAACCCCTTCCTGGAGAGATGGATCGGCGACAGCCTTATTCCGAACATTACCGATTCCCTCAGCAATAGCAAGATCAAAGACCTGTGGAACCCCACTAATAACGAATGAAAATGGGACCAGATTCGCATGGTCCAATAATGAAACGATTGATAGCATTCATCAGCACGGACTTATCATTGGGCCCGACGCTGACGAGCTGAGGTGGTCGCTGGAAGCTTCTGGAGCATTCTCAGTACGATCGACGAAAATCACGATCCAAGAGAACGGACAGGAACACTTCATTGTGCGATACTGGCACTCTTGCATCCCAAAGAAATGGTCCTTCCTCCTGTGGAGAGACATGAGAAAGAAATTGCCAACCGATGAGAACCTTAACTCCATCGGTATTTGCCTGGCGTCTGCTTGTAATTGCTGTACCGAGCGTCAGACGGAGACTATTAACCACATCTTCCGGAAGGAAAGCCTCCTTGACAAAATCTGGAGCACCCTCAATCACAACTACAACATCACTCCAGGAGACGGGCACTTTACGATCTTCTGGCCCACTAGGGAGTCGCGTCCCACGGCCACCAGATCGTTGCAGCGGCCGCTACCTGGGAAATTTGGAAGAATCACAACAAAGTGAGATACGAGGGACACCAATACTCTGCAGAACAGCTAATCCGGGAAATTCATCGGCAATGTCGTAAAAGGAGTTCACTTTGCTCCCACAGCTCTCCGGCATTCTGGCAAACGTACAACTCTTAGTTTTGGCGGCCGCGGTCGCGCCTCACCCCTCTTTTTGCTTTTGGTGGTATGCTTATATCGGCTTTTGCCTTGTATATGTGTCAGGCTTCGGCATTTTGAGCCTTGATTAATAAAAAGTAGGGGTTTCTTTAAAAAAATTAATTATATATATATATATATATATAAATATATATATATATATATATATATATATATATATTTAACAAAACCCTCCTTTTTATTAATCAAGGCTCGAAGAACGAAGCCCGAACAAGAATACAAGGCACAAAATACCGAAGCCTATACAAGTATACCATCACAAAAGAGAAAAGAGGAGGGATGCAACGGCCAGCGAGAGCTAGAGAAGGAAAGGGGACCAGAATGCCCTCGAGCTGTGGGTGCACCGGGTGCTTCTTTTACGTCATTGGCAAAAGACTTCCCGGATGAGCTGGTTGGCCGAATATTGGAGACCTTCGTATCTAGCCTTGTTGCGGTTCTTCCAGATGACCCACGTGGCGGCCGCTGCGACGATCTGGTGTCCGTGGGAGGCAGAGCCCCAGGAGGCCGCAAGATCGTGGAAGCGCCTACTGTCCGATTCGATCCTGCACAGATGGTTGAGGATCCTCCAGATTTGACCAGGAAGACCGCCCCGATAGAATATGTGGTCTATAGTCTCCATCTGACGATCCGAGCAACAATTGCATGCAGAAGCTAGCTGATCCCCAAAGTGTTATGGATGTCGTCGGTCGGTAGTTTCTTCCTGATGATTCTCCACATAAGGAAGGACCACTTCTTAGGGATGCAAGAGTGCCAAAAGGGGGCAATGGACGGGTTCGGGTTCCCATTAATTCGAACAGCGCGTCTAGCCGATCGCATCGAGAATGCCCCCGAAGCCTCGAGCGACCACCTCCATTCATCCGCCTCGATGACGATGCTAACTCCGCAAAGGCGGATGCACTCCACAGTATCGTTTCTGGACCAATCACGGATCTTGTCCCAGTTCCATTCGTTACTACTGAAGTCCCACAGGTCGCTGATCTTGCAGTCTCTAGGGGTCTCCGTGATATATATTATATATATATATATATATATATATATATATATATATATATATATAATATATATATATACATATATATATATATATATATGTCTTACTTATACACAGTAGTTGTTAATTGGATTCACACTGTACACAATTTTTAATTGGATAGATATTCTGCTGCACGCTATTCACCCCCCTCCAGACTTGTCTAAGGGTCCTACAGTTAGGATAACTGTGCGAAATAAAAATGTTGACGGATGTAGAGGATGAATGAGTCGACGTAATTCAATTGAATTTGATTTTGTATGTTCTATAATATGAGGATTCTTACGACTCTAAAAGTTTAGTAGGAGATCTTTTGATTTAGGACTAGTAGGATTGTAATTTAAGTTAAGTCAATAATGACGAAATTAGGATAGATAGTTATGACTTGGAAGTTGGAATTGATGATTATGACTTGTGATTTTGTAGTCGAGGTATATAAGCTTGAAATCGTAGATTACATCGCATAGGTTTGAGTAACTGGACTATAAGAATGTTTCAGATTGATGTTGTCGATCGTGTCATATCAATGATTTTGGTTTGAGTGTAATTACCCTAGGACTGACTTAGTTAAATGACTCTGACCCCTTTGAAACGAAAGTTACAGACACAAGCAGAAAAAAACTATGCTCGATGTTTAGAAATCAGAGTGAGACAAGCTTGGATAGGAAACTCCATACTATCGACTATAGTTTGACCTTAGGATTGATGGTGAGTGTTTTTGATATTGGTTGCATGGAATGGGGATAGCAATCGACTTTGGCCTAGTGAGTTAGCCTAGCGGTTTAGACAGACGTCCATATAACGAGAGAGAATTTGTTCGATCGACCTTAGTAAGAATTATTGGGTAGAGTATAGAGCTGGGATAGCTAGTTGAGAAATGGAATCGTTTGTCTACATTTTTGGATTTAGAAGAGTTTAGGCTTGAATATCGGATAGATGTTCTTAGATGTTTTGATTACTGATAGATTGGAGTGGAGATATTAATGTTTGATAGATGGATGATTTACGAATCGAAGGAACATGATGGTATCGAGGATTAGCTGGATCAATATTGTGATGGTATGTCCTAGTTGTGTTGCAAAAGTAAAAATTGGTGGATGAAACTTGGATGACATTTTGATAGAAGATTATAAAGCATGTGCTCGGAGGAAGTGCAATTGAATAGGATTGAACTTGAATTTTGATTGATATGGTTCGAGGTAAACATATTAAATCTGCATAGGCTAGATACTTGGAGCGATGACTTTTATGTTAGAAGGATTGACCATAAGAATCGTCATTGATAGAGCAAATGAATTGAATATGTTGGATTAGATTTCTAGTATAAAGGAAAGTTGGTGATTGATGATGAATTCGTATTTCAAAAAAATCAAATATGTTACGAGGATTGAATTAAAGCAAAGTTTTACTTAGATGGATTCAAATGATATTATCAGAATTTAGATCGTATTTGGAAGAATGTAAATCGAGTTATGCAAAATAAAAGATTCAGATTGATTGGTTGTCTTCAGGGTTTGGAAATTCAGAAGAGAAGTTGATGATGCAAACCATAACTTCAAAAGATAGTGAAATTGATTATCAAGAATTGAGTATTAATATATAGATGGTTATGATTTAGGCATTGATGCGGTCAAATTTGAAAGATCTGTTGGGAAATTGAGTTGTAGACTTAAATTTTTGAGTGGTTTGAATTGAAATATGGGGTAAAATTGGGTTTTAACTAGAAGATAAGTAGTGTTTGACTTGGTTATTCTTGAATTCGATGTGAGTAAGGATATCGCTTGAGTAAGTTTTCCTAAAACAAAATTAACGAGTGTATAGCTCGAGTTATAGTTACCATGTATTTAAGAATAGCAGCGCAAAGTGCAGTAAGGATAAAAAGGGACATGACTTAAGAATTATATTACAGAATAGTCAAATTATTTGGAATGATATAGTTTATCGATAAATTTTCTAAGGCATGAGCGCGACTCGAATTGAGGAAGCGAATAGGAAGTGCATTCGAGAGATCTGTATTATTGTGCCAGGTGATTGCAAGTTGATTGTAGAGTAATAAAGTTAATGAGTGTGTACTCAGGAAGTTTCGAGGACAATTTTTCTTTTTCTTTCTGAGTGTTGTATTATATAATTTTCCAACCCCTCAGTTCAATGGTTCAATATGATGAATCAAATGAATGCAACAGAATTCTTACTTTGTTATGCATTGATTCGCTCGAAGTTCCACTCGGTTGAGATAACTCATCATTCAGGTAGGTTTCAAATTGGAACTCGGTTTTTTGATCCCAAGACTTGGGTAAAATAGAAGTTTCTTATTATGCCATATAAACTATCGACTTGTCGTCACTGTCTATACGTTCCCACGAGTTTAAGACACGTTCCCACAGTTTCAAAGGCTTGTTATATAGAGTAGACTTGGTTGGTGATATAGCACGAAATATAGTTTGTTTATGTTATGCAGGAGGGCTATCAAATAGTCATTCCTGAGTCTAAAATGGAAAATTAGTAACATGGAAAGTTCTCGGGATTATGACAACGCAGTCCCTGGTTTGAGAGCTGCATAGAGGTATGGAATGAAAAACAAGAAAGAATACTTGTTTGAGTTATACGTTCAGTTAGTGATTGTCCTACCGTGCTCAGTTCAACATGATGAATTAAGAACGCAACAACATTTGAACTTAACTATGCAGCAACTTGCTTGGAGTCCTGCTCGATCGAGACAACTCCTCGTTCAGGTTGGTTATCATGACCCGTACCCACTTTTCGGGATACGAGTGTGTGTCCAAGCCAGCCTACAACATAGTATCGACGGTAGAACACTGTCTAGCCACAATGCTCAAACTTATAAATAATAACTTTATTGCTCATTCACAAACTAACCAAATTATAATTTTACAAGTTTTACATTTAAAAAAATGCAATATTTGTACAAATATTAGAAATGGCTATCATTTTTGGCGGAGCAAGATGAAAGATTTGCTATTTGTCAAGAACTTGCATCTGCCCGTATTTGCTTTCGAACGACCAGTTGATAAATTCGAGGAGGACTGGAAATTCGAGCACATACAGGTGTGCGAATATATCAGGCAGTTCGTTGACGAGAACGTATACAACCACGTTGCCAATATTGAGAACGCGAAGATGTTATGGGATAAGTTGAAATCTTTGTATGCGAAGAGGACTGGGGTAAACAAGTTTTCCTAATCCGGACGATGATGGGTCTGTGGTACAAAGATGGGGCATCTACTACAGATCACTTGAGTGATTTCCAGGGTGTGGTTGACCAGCTATCTTCGATGGGAGTCAAGTTCGACGATGAGGTTCAGGGACTATGGCTGCTGTGTACATTGCCAAACTCGTGGGAGACCGTACGAGTATCTATGATCGCTTCTTCTCCAGAAGGCGTAGTCAGTCTGGAGTTTGCCAAGAGCGAGGTGCTGAATGAAGAGATGCGAAGATGTTCTCAGGGTACTTCATCCTTATCTCACCACTCAGAGGCATTAGTTTTAGAAAGCCACGGAAGGGGCAAAAGTAGGGGTCCAGGTGGTGGTAGAGACAAGAGCAAGGGGAAGTCCAAGGGTCGGTACGAGGACTTGGAGTGTTACCATTGTGGCAAGAAGGGCCACATCAAGCAGAACTATTTCGCTTTGAAGAGAGAAGAAGGACGACAAGGGAAAGCAAGATGAGAACACTACAGTAGCGGCCTCGATACATAGAGGTGATGTGATCATCGTAGGTAATGAGGTTATCACAAACCTCGCCTGCGATGACAATTCTTGGCTGGTGGACTCTAGGGCTTCAGCGCACGTATCTCATAATAGGGCACTATTTGCCACTTATACGACAGATGACTGTGGAGTGTTGAAGATGGGCAATAGAGATGTGTTGAAGGCGGTTGCCATTGGAGATGTACATTTGAGGATGAAGACGAGTGCAGTTCTTGTTCTCAAAGATGTTCGTCATGTCCCTGATATCCTTTTCAACTTGGTGTCGGTTGGAAGGTTGGATGATGAGGGATTCTTCAGTTTCTTAGGGAATGGTCAGTGGAAGCTTTCCCGAGGTTCGATGGTGATTGCCAGAGGAAGCAAGAAGTCCGGTATCTACTATATGGAGGGGATCGCACAGTGGACACAAGAGGTGAACGCAGTTTCTGACGCGTCTACCGAGTTATGGCACATGCGGCTTGGCCATATCAGCGAGAAGGGGATGAGCTACTTGGTGAATAGAAAGGTGATTCCAGGGCTCAAGTCTACAAAGTTGGAGAAGTGCACGCACTACTTAGCTGGGAAGCAAAATATGATGTCTTTCCAAAGTTACCCAAATTCAAGGAAGTCGGTGTTGCTCAAGTTGATTCACTAGGATGTCTACGGTCATATGAAGGTAAAATCTATTGATGGTGCTTCATACTTTATAACTTTTATTGATGACTGTTCCAGGAAGGTTTGGGTCTATGCCTAAAAGACCAAGGATTAGGTGTTGCTCACTTTCAAAGAGTTTCAGGCTTCTGTTAAAAGAGAGACGGGTAAAAAGTTATTGTGTGTTCGGTCCGACAACGGCGGCGAATACATTGTTCTCTTTGATGCTTATTGCAGAGAGCAAGGTATACGACACCAGAAGACTCTGCCCAAGATACCTTAGCTCAATGGTGTAGCGGAGCGTATGAACAGGACACTGATGGAGAGGGTACGGTATTTGTTGTTAGAAATAAATTTGCCAGGCAGTTATTGGGGTGAGGCTCTTCTCACAGCTGTTTATGTTATTAATTTATCTCTTAGTGCTCCTTTGCAGGGTAATGTGCCTGAGAAAGTATGTCACGACCCGCTCCCGAATAATCGGACACGAGTCGGACACGGCCAGCCTATGTTGGAAGACTCAACGTAGTAAGCTGTACCAAGCTAGGGAAACTAACAAGTCAATATGAATAAGTACAAATCACAGCATCTATAAATGATCCCAGAAAGATTACCATAATCCACAAGTCCATATAACGTAAAGGTACCAGAGTCAACAGGAATGAAATATGCTATGAATACTAAAAATATCTAGGAGTAAAGCTAAACAGTATAAACCTGAAGCCTCTAACTAAGTCATTACTCTATTCTGCTCAGCTAAGATCCCGGGCTCTGGCCCATAAGATAGAAAAATATCCTGCAAGTACACCTACAATATATCCAGTCAGGAGCAGAGCAAAGTACAGTTCTAGGTAATAAACAAGAACATCATGATATGGAAATGAGTACAGGAGAACATGAAATATAAAGTACAGAAAAAAAATATGAAAGTACAGGAATGTAATTACAGGAAGTACAAAAATAAGTACATGAAGTAAATCCTGAACATGAAGTACAAGAACCTGACATGTGCATAATGTTTGAAATACAACTAGCATATGTGACCGGCTAGGGTGAGTACATGAATAAGTACAGGAGTATATGAATATCGGTACGGCTTAGGACCCGCGTGCACGATGCGATGCCTAAGCTATCTACATGAATATCAGAACATGGGTTTGGTCAAATAGCTAGTATATTTTTCCTTCCCGACCACAGGTAAGTACAAGAACATGAAAGTACAAGAGTACAAGATATCGTATCATGATGTGTCACAAGAAAAGTACATGATATGAATGTAAATGAACATGAACCATAGAATGTACTTGCCTTGCTCCGAAAAAATACGGGTAATGAATGGAGCTGGATGTCCTTATGTTTTAAAATGATTACAAGTTGGTTATTTTCTAAACAATTATTTAATTAGCTAGCATATCTTTAACCACAACTATATCTATTTATATTAGCTACACTTTATTACCAAGTATAGATAACTAGATATAGCACTATTAACTATACTCCTGAAGATGAGTATAAGTTAATCAAATTCTACCTATTACACCAGCTATTTTAGTTTAGTCAAAAAATTCAATTATTCCCTTAGTTATCCATTAACAAACTAACTTCCATTCTCTAGCAACACTCATACTATACTAGGGATAATACATCTACTACTACAACAAAATTGCTAGCAAAGCATTTAGTTAATCCTTATGAAAATATTAATACTTCTTTCTTTAACAAAATGCTAGAGAGAAACTATTAGCAAACCTTGGGTACTAATATTAGTTTGCTCCAAAGATTCTGATTTAAAATCATTATAAACAGAAAGTAGGATGAGTTTATAGGCATTTATATATTTTGAAATATCATTTGAATGTCATTTAAAATAGGTTAGGCTTGGATAAAAGAAACCAAAAACTCATATCTCAGCAACATGAAAGAACCTAACAAAGTAACATAATACTTAGCAACGGTTATCAGATTCTAGAGTCCACTTATTCATTGAACCTTATATTCCTTCTGCCAAAAAATCTGGTCTGTAAACAGCTAAGAAAGAAATAGCAACACTACTCCCATTCTCCTATTGGACCGGCCCAAATCAGCAAATGCTCATGCACAACTTGCCAAGCTTTGACAAAAATAGAATATTGAACTCAACAAGCTCCAGCCTGCTATCATAGCCCACAAATATTCATATACTCACTGTGACATAATCAAGAGCCAACTATACTATTTCAATCAAACACATATTGGATCAAACTCCAATAGCTACCAAAAATATGAACTCAACCCATCCTTTGCACACAAAAAATATACCAAAAAAATTATTCACAATATATACTTGAAAGAATATACAACCCAATCGAAACCATAATATGAATCAATCCCTGCCTCAACTCGATAAATCCCAGCATCACGTCGCCATTTGAAACCACATATGCCAGTTTGAAAATGAGTGCAGCAGACACGAACCCATACATCGAAGACGACCCGAACTCAATACGAACAACATATAAATCTGAACACGATCCAACTTCCAAAAGAGAGGACACGTACGCCCGAGGAACACAAAGCATGAAGTATCAACAGACACTAGAACTTAGCAAAATGAACTGCATAAACTGAAATAGAAAGAGATTTAAGTAGTAATTACCTTAAAGATAGCCTCTCCAATAAGGAAACGAACAGGACACTCTGCTACTAGAATGGATCCAACGATACTTCTGAATACCCGATCATCAACACAAGGAAATGATTCGCCAATCAAAATCTATGCACACGAGAATTTAGATCTAAAGATTTAAATCGAAAACTCACCAATAGAGCTGAGAATGGTGACCGATTGTTAATGCTTCAAAGACGAACCACCGATGAGAAGAGTCGAACAGATCATGCTCGATTTGGGACCTGGGTACAATCAATTGTACAGATCGAAACCAACTCAGGAAAGAATAGGTTCTACAAAATAATCGAAGGATAACTTATTCTACTGGTCGAAAGAGATCGATTCTTCGGGAAATGTTGACTCAGTCGACGAGATCCCATTCTGCGATTGCAAACTGAGCAGATGAGAAGGAAATTTCAGGAACGAACAAATACGAGGGATCGAGCGGACTTACCGATCCGAGATCGAAGAAGACACGAGAATGCCGAGATCCAACTTCGTACTTCGATTTGGGAAGAAAATTGCCCAACGCTAGCCAAGCTCGACGAGAAGTCACTGGTCCTCGCCGTGGAGTGGCGCTTCCTGTTATTTCCGGGGCTTGATCAAAGATGGTAGACTCGATATCGAGATCAGAGGTTTAAAAAATGTTCACCTTCTGATTATTCTCGAGATCCAAGAGGAACACTATAATATAAATCTGATTACAAAAGCAACAATAATCAGAAAGTAAATCTCACGTTCTTCCTCGCAATCGCAGTTGCTGACGGACAGAACTGAGTTCAGAAAATAAATCTCACATTCTTCCTTGCAATCGCAGTTGCAGACGGACAGAACTGAGTTACAACTTAGATGAAGGAGAAGAAAGAAGAAAGAAGAAGAGGAAAGGTTCTTGCTGGGGTGATTAAGATCACCGTTGCTCAAAGCAAGATTCGTCCCAACACGATCTGCTTCCAGTAACCAGCAAGTTCACGAAGAACTTCTGGAACGCTCGTAAGTCAATATTTGAGACTTGAACGGGCTTCCTGGACTTTATAGACTCCCTTAATTCTCTTCTTGGTGCATCTTT
The DNA here is from genome assembly GCA_029216955.1 of Iris pallida. Taxonomy (NCBI): domain Eukaryota; kingdom Viridiplantae; phylum Streptophyta; class Magnoliopsida; order Asparagales; family Iridaceae; genus Iris; species Iris pallida. The sequence goes on from JANAVB010000599.1 coordinate 13,125,437, forward strand.
CAAAGGAGGCCAAGGGGCTCTATTTATAGAGTGGAGTTGAGACTTCACCTCTTCTCCTATCCGATGTGGGACTAAAATACCAAAACTCAAAAATAGAGTTTGATATTTTAGATCATCCCACAATCAGCATAGAAGTGTGCCAGTCCACGCCTACCCCCCGAACACTCCCGTGCATGCACGAGACATCCTGGAGTCCGTGTCCGAGTCCAAGTTCGCACAACAAAAATTAACTTGCATCCTTGTTGGATTTAATCCTTTTTCCTTCTAGGAAAATACTCCCACATGGCACAAACTTGTGCCCCACTATACCTCATGTGCACACCTCAACACAAGCAATGCATTATATTGAGATACTCACCATTTGGTGTAGCCGATGTGGGACTATCTTTTCTAGTCCAAAGGCAAAAAACACCAACAATCCTCCACATATCTCAATATATGGGTTGAGCGTTCCCCACAGTAACTGCCCATCATGCATTAGGAGAGATGTCGCTACGACTTGAATCTTCCCGCATAGGTTAAATAACAGCATGATACAAGAATGGACTAAGCCTTGAATTCTGCACCATAACTGCAATTCTTCCTACTCACATAATGACATAAACTGTGCTTCTGGCTGCACATTGAAGGCCTTGTGCCAGCCTGGTTTCAGTGTATAATTTTTGGGCGTCTACTAGTTTACCCTCAAGAGTCGGCCTGATATCTCTGTCCATACACTATAGGTGAGTTCTTTATAAAGAGTCATGGCATGAAGCATTGCACTTCTTTGCGGTGCTACACCGCTATGACATGGCTTAAAGCCGAGGCTTTACCCCACCTGGGTACCTCATCGTAGTGTCATACTACTGTAGCATGAGGTCACAAGCCCCTTTGTAGTGCCAAACTACCCAGCATGAAGCCTTGCGCTTCCGTGCGGTGTTACGCCGCTATGACATGGCTTGCGAAGTCGAGCCTTTACCCTACCTGGTACCTCTTCGTGGTGTCATGCCACTGTAACATGAGGACATTGTCCTCTTTGTAGTGCTATCTACCTCTCTTTATTACGATTATCATACAGCATTAGGCTACCTGCCTATTTGCGGTGCTACTCCGCTATGACTTGGCTTGCAAAGCCGAGGCATTACCCCTACCTGGGAACCTCATGGTGAAGTCACCTCACTGTAGCATGGAGTTACACTCCTTGTAGTGCTGCACTACCGTGCTTCCTGTAAAGCACTCCAGGCATTCACTCTGCCTGAGAACTCATTAAGGCATTTAAGCCAACCTTCCCACAGGATCCATTTTTCGCAGAAAATAACAGTAGACAACAGTGGTTGTAGGTCCGTAACCTCTCTATGTCACAGAGGACAAGTACCCACCGTTCCTGATATTCTCCTGGTTAATATTCCTCCCTTGAACCAAAAGCTAGATGCCTAGTAGATTTCTCTTTGAACTAATAGCATAAAACTTTATGGTAGGATTGTAATAACACAATATCAGAATGCCTTCAAGCCCATTTCTCAAGCTGTGTCATCGACCAGCTGGCGCTTGAGGCCCTTGGTGAACGGATCCGCCAGGTTCTCCTGACTCGGAATATCAATCCCTGTAATAACACCCCTCTTGATGAGATCGTGTATTGTCCTGTGCTTCAACCGCACAGTCCTCTTCTTTCTGTTGAAGAGGTCATTTGATGGTACCGCCGCAGTCGCCTGGTTGTCGCAGTATATCGGTATCCCCGGTATTTGCATCCCAACCACTGGAAGATAATATATGAGCTCCCGAAGCCATTCTGCTTTCTCCGCTGCGGTATCAAGTACAAAGAACTCAGATTTCGTGGATGATCACGAGAGCATAGTCTGCTTCTTCGATTTCCATGATGTAGCAGCTCCATCCATTGTGAAAATGTATCCACCTGTGGACCTCTCGCTCTCCACTTCTGAGCACCAGCTGGCATCACTGAAACCTTCCACTACCGACGGATCTCCGCTGTAGTGCAGTACATATGTCTGAGTTTTCTTGAGATATCTCATAACCCGTTTTACAGCTTTCCAGTGCTCAATGCCTGGGTTGCTCGTGAAACGACTCAACATTCTCACAGCGAAAGCTATGTCAGACCTTGTGGCAGTAGTAGCATACATCAACTCCCGATTATGCTTGCATGCTCCAGCTGCATGACGCTTTCCCTTGAATTAGGCTTCAGTTTTAGATCACACTTGTACGGCGTATCGATCTTTGGACGATCCTGATACCCGTAACAAGCGATCATCTTCTCAACATAATGAGACTGTGACAGCGCTAGTCCAGTGTCTGTCCGGATGATCTTGAGTCCCAAGATAACATCAGCATCTCCCAAGTCCTTCATACTGAACTTCGTCGAGAGGAACTTCTTTGTCTCCGTGACACAGCTTATATCCGTACCTAGGATTAGCATGTCGTCCACGTATTAGACAAACGATGACTCCTCTTCCGTCAGCAAACTTCAAATAGACGCACTTATCTGTTTTACTGACCCTGTAGCCATTTGACCTTATGACTTTGTCAAACTTCTCATGCCATAATTTGGGAGCTTGCTTTAAACCGTACAGAGATTTTATCAACTTACAGACTTTGTCTTCAAGACCTTTGACGATAAACCCTTCTGGTTGTTGCATGTAGATCTCTTCGGTCAGTTCGCCATTCAGGAATGTCGTTTTCACATCCATCTGATGTATCGCTGCGAGAGCAATCAACATTCTGATTGTGGTTATCCGGGCTACTGGAGCATACATGTCAAAGTAGTCTATCCCCTGCTTCTGAGAAAACCCTTTAGCCACTATCCTTGCCTTGAACTTGTCAATAGTTCCATCTACTTTCATCTTCTTCTTCAAGATCCATTTGCATCCGATGGATTTCGCTCCTTCATGAAGATCAACCAACACCCAAGTGTTATTTGAGGTGATGGAATCAATTTCATTAACAATCGCCTCCTTCCAGAAAACATCATCTCTGGTCTTTATCGCCTCATCATAGGTAAGCGGATCTGCTTCCACATGATAGGTGATGAAGTCATCTCTGAAGTTTTTCGGCCTCCTCGCTCGCTTCGACGACGGCTTGGCGAGTTCTGGTTCAACCGTTGTTTCAACAACAACATCTTCTTGGACTACTTCTTTATTGAAAACTTCAGTTTCTTGTGCACCCTTATTGTTCTCCGGTTTATCCGTAAGAACAATATTCTTGTGCCTTGCAAATTGTCTTCACGAGATTTGATGATATGATTTGACTCAATATCAAGAAATCTTCGAGCATCACTCTTCTCGGTATACCCCAAGAAGATCATCTTCGTAGTCCTAGTCCCCAGCTTCTGAATCTTCAGATCTGGGAGCTTCACATAAGCGAGAGACCCCCACACTCGAATGACATTCAAGTTAGGTCTGACTTTGAACCAGTGTTCATGAGGAGTTATGTCCGAAGTTGCATACGGTACTCTATTTAGAATAAAAGTGGTCGTCCATGCAGCTTCTTCCTATTAGCATTTAAGAAGACCCATAGTTAGCAGCATTGAGTTCATCATTTCTGTCAACGTTCTGTTCTTCCTCTCCGCTATCCCGTTAGATTGAGGAGAATACGGAGCAGTAGTCTCATTGATAATTCCATGTTCTTTGCAGAACGATGCAAATTCATGAGACCCCTACTCTACATCTCGATCACTTCTGAGTAGTTGTAGATCGGTTTAATGTTCAGCTTCAGCCCTGAAGTCTCTGAACTACTCGAATGCTGCATCCTTCTACTTGAGAAGTCATACGAACGTGCACTTCAAGAAACACTTCGAACCGGCCTCTGTGGAGAATTGATAAAAGTCACAGATATCTGAGTGTACTAACTCCAGATGATCAGTACTTTAGTTCAATCGTCTGAGCAGCTTTCCAACAGTCTTGTATCTGCACAGACCTTAAACTCCTCCACCTCCTTACCCCCACATTCCGAAGATAAGGTCCCGGTAGGACAGCTTGAGTCTACTTCTGTCATAGAATAACTCTCAGTCCACTCAACCATCAACAGAAGTTCGAACATTCCTTCAGCATCGAACATCTTTTTGAAGCATGTTCCTCGCCAAGAAATTACCATCTGGCTAGTACGAATGTCCATCTTTCAAGTCTGTATCAGATAATAGACTTTCTGAGATCAGATCACCAAAAAATCTCTGGTACGTGCAACAAGTATTCCAGTGTCCTTGTCGGTGGTTAATAACCACTATCTCGATCTTCAGAACTTCTGCTAGATATATGTTCGCCATCGAGACCTTCGTCATAACATGACTCGTCTTTGGTGAACAGCTAGCTCCTTTGAGAGCACACGTGGTCAGATGCACTAGTGTCAGAACACTAGTTAGCTACCACGCTAGATAACTCAACCTGTGCAACAATAGCAACCAAGTTAAGTAATCAAAATAACTAAGTTTAGCTATACCTGCTATTTTGGTTTGGGCTTGGATTTGCATTCACTCATGTAGTGGCCATTTTTGTCACAGTTGAAGCAAGTCACGTGGGACTTGGACTTCTGTTGCTTGAACGAAGGACCGTTCACTTTTAGATTAGTGGAGTCCTTCTTCTTGTGATGAGAAGCCACCTGCTTCTCCTTGAACTCTCTTGTCTGCACCAAGTTGGCCTTAGCCAGTTGTTTGGATAGAGAGTCCATCTTCTGTTGAGATCGCATTTCGTCCTCAACGTGGATCTCTTGTAGAAGATCTTCCAAGCTAATGTCCAGCTTCTTTCGATGCATTCTAGCATAGAAGTTGCTCCAACCAGCAGGAAGTTTTGAGATTATCCCTCCAACGACAAACTTGTTGACGAGGGGCATCTTCTCGTCATCTAACTTCTGGCGCAACTTCAGGAATTCCTTCACTTGAGGTAACATCGTCATCTCGTCTTCGAAGAGCCACTTGTGGTACTTCTCGACGATGAAGATTTTGGACCTGTTCTCATCATCTTCATATAGCTTACCCAAAGAATCTCAGATCTCTTTGGCCTTTACCTTCTTGGAATATGACTCTGCCAGAGAGTCTTCCATAGAATTGAGAATCAGCAGTTTACAGATGCTATTTTCTCTCTTCCATTTGCTCTGCTTGACGAGTGCAGCAGCAATAGCTTCGATAGTTCCTCCTTCTGGATTCGTCGGTTCATCCTCAATCAACACATGGTCTCCGTCCACGAGTTGAAGATTAAGGGTGGCCTTCCTCTTCCAGATTTGGAAATATTCTCCATCGAATTTCTCCAACTTGTTAAAGCTGGTATCGATGAGAGAAGCACGAGAGTTCTCAATCTACAAGGATCTTGCTTTGAGATTATTATTCCCGGGACTTGATCAAAGATGGTAGACTCGATGTCGAGATCAGAGGTTCAACGAACGTTCACCTTCTGATTATTATCGAGATCCAAGAGGAATACTATAATATAAATCTGATTACAAAAGCAACAATAATCAGAAAGTAAATCTCACGTTCTTCCTCGCAATCGCAGTTGCTGACGGACAGATCTAAGTTCAGAAAATAAATCTCACATTCTTCCTTACAATCGCAGTTGCAGGCGGACAGAACTGAGTTTCAACTTAGATGAAGGAGAAAAAAGAAGAAAGAAGAAGAGGAAAGGTTCTTGCTGGCTTGATTAAGATCACCGTTGCTCAAAGCAAGATTTGCCCCAACACGATCTGCTTCCAGGAACCAGCAAGTTCATGAAAAACTTCTGGAACGCTCGTAAGTCATATTTGAGACTTGAACGGGCTTCCTGGACTTTACAGACTCCCTTAATTCTTTTCTTGGTGCATCTTTCAAAGGAGGCCAAGGGGCTCTATTTATAGAGTGGAGTTGAGACTTCACCTCTTCTCCTATCCGATGTAGGACTAAAATACCAATACTCAAAAATAAAGTTTGATATTTTAGATCATCCCACAATCAGCATAGAAGTGTGCCAGTCCACGCCTACCCCCCGAACACTCCCGTGCAAGCACGAGACATCCTGGAGTCCGTGTCCGAGTCCAAGTTCGCACAACAAAAATTAACTTGCATCCTTGTTGGATTTAATCCTTTTTCCTTCTAGGAAAATACTCCTACATGGCACAAACTTGTGCCCCACTACACCTCATGTGCACACCTCAACACAAGCAATGCATTATATTGAGATACTCACCATTTGGTGTAGCCGATGTGGGACTATATTTTCTAGTCCAAAGGCAAAA